>PVJH01006266.1:0-103994 GCA_004026705.1 Nesogale talazaci
GTGTGTGTGTGTGGGGGGGGTGTATATACTGAAGACTGCAATTTGGAAAGAAAACAAAATCGTAATGTGAAGGTTTCAGACTCAGCAAGACTTCTTATCAACATTCCTTGTGTGTGTGGAAAAAGCAATTCTCTTTCCTTTATCAGAAAAGCTGCTGAGACTTGGTGATTGGGAGGCAGAAACTCAGGTTCACCTCCCTCCTTTCCCCTGGCTTTTATTATCAGTTGCTCTGATAGCATCTAGCGTTGGCATTTCCGAGAGGACAGTAGGGACTCATTGTTGGGGAACATCCTTCGAGAACATCAGGGAGCCTTGGGTCCTGGAAAGGCAATGGCTGCCTTGTGGGTGGGTCTCTGTTCTCCAGGCTAGTGATGACCCCTGTCCATTTTCCCAAGGTTAAAGGGATGGCTGGCCCTCTCTCTTTCTTGAAAATAGACAACTTAAACTGATCCCTGGAGTAGCTCTGAGGATTTGTGATTGATGTGCGTGGGGGCAGCCAACAAATTGAATAAGCAGGTAACAAATTGCATACTGGTGGCCTAGTTCTTTCTTTCCTCTGAGCATTTTTTACTGGGATGTGAGTTGTTCTTGCTAGTGTGCACATTTAACACTCAACACTCTGTCATTCTTGAGTTTCCACCTGGGGATAATTCAAAGTGCTCTTGGTGTTTTAGGAATATCCCCTGGCAGAAATCTAATTTGACATCTTTTCCTATCAGAATGGTCATACTTTGGGATTTGACATCATTAGATTGCACTTGCTTCCCTGTGGATACTGTCCGTACCAGGACTGGGCTGTGCGTCATGAACAGTTCTGTACATTTTTAGATGATTTAAAATCTTAATTGGGGGGCTGAGCTCCGGTGGTGTAGTGGTTGTGTGCGGGACTGTGGCCCACTGGGACGGAGGTTCAATTCCAGCAGTGGGGCTGGGCCTCCTCCCACCACTGGAGAGCAGTGATGCCCCCCCCCCCAAAAAAAAATCTTAATTGGGTATGTCGGAGAAAAGTAAGTCAGAATAAGTAAAATCATCTTGAAAGGCAAGTATATTTCAGTAATTAGTGAACGAGGGGTAGGTCCTGTGTGTGTGAGAGAATTTGTGATATATACATATATATATGCCTGTGTATAATCACTATTATATGCATGTGTTTAATCACTATTAGGACATTCATGGACTTTCTCTTTAGAATCTTAAAAGGGAATTGATCATTTGTCCCTACGCCTATTTTTACAAATAGGGATCTTCAGAACGGTCATGAGAAAGTTCCATGACTTATTTAATTTAATTCTTTTTTCCATCAACTTGTTGAAGCCCCCTCTTAGTTTTAGCATAGTCTCTCATCCCTATAGTGGTGAATAGAGCCACCACAAAGCTTATGTTCATTCCTTGGTGGCAGTGGGTTTAGTAGAGATATAAAGTAAGACATGACATGCTAAGTTAGCCCATCAGGGTTTCATCCCAGTGAACAAACAAGGGAAAATAAATCTAAGAGTATTCTGTCAAGATCATTATCTGATGTTTGCTTGGTCTGGCTCTGGAACTTTTCGCAAATCATCCTTCTGACAATTGAACTGTTTTAAAAAAAAATGTTCCCTTTCAATTTTGCTGGATTTGGGTTTAGATATCGTTATAGCAGAATGGTCTCAGTTTCTTGCCTGGAGTTTATAAAGTCCAAATTTTAAATATTTTTTGACTGATTTGATAAATGTTTTAGTGTTTTCTTTGGCACAAGGGCTGCCCAGAAAATGATCAGTTTTACTGTAGACCATGTGTCTTACATGCCTGAAAAAAGAACAGTTTGCCTTATGTATGCATTTCATTACTGTGGTCTCCAGCAAACCTCATTAGCTTCTAAATATACATTTTTGATATTTTATTGGAAATTGCATTGTCCATATTTTAGCATGGTTTTTGTTTTTAACTTTGAGGCAGCCTTCTAAACTCAGGTACCCTATGTGAAATGAGGATAGACTGATCAGTGATGTTGATGTATTCTCTCATAAACTGATTTCATGAATGATAGAACTCTTAAAAATTAAGGATTTTTAATGCCTCCATCCTTTATAATTGTCGTTGACATTTCTTTGCTTGTCCTTTAAATAGTTTAGGTTTTTAACCACCTTGGGCTTATTATATAACGTGTGCATGAGACCAAGGATGGATGACAAGTTTCTTTGAGAGAAAAGTGATGAGGACAGGACTTGTTCTTGGCATACAAAGAAATGCACAGGGCTATGTCCCCACCAGAACTGACCAGAGCCTGGTGGTTTGACTGCTGGCCTGTCATTGACTTGTCAGCTTTTGTCCGAGGAGGCTTAATAGTGGATCCAGTAATAACATATTGAGCATCAGTAAAATCCAATTGCTGTGGAGTTGATTTACAGCTCCTGGTTACCCAAGCATGTCAAAGTAGAGCTGTGCTGTATAAAGTTTTTGATGGTTGATTTCTTTTTGAAGTATATCAAGCCTTTCTTTTAAGGTACATTTGGGTGGACTTGAAGCTCCCAACATTGAGTACATTAACTATTTGTGCCACACAGGGACGCCTTACAGGGCTTATTAGGAGAGGGTCGTTTAGTTAGGGAAGGCCTCTCTGAAGAGGTGATTCCTGAGCAGAGGCCAAAATGAAGGGCAGGAGTGAGCCATTCCTGCAAGGAAAGAGCATTTCTGCCAAAGAAAACAGTAAGTGCAAAGGCCCTGAGGTAGGGATTGGGCTTGTCATCTTGAAGATTAGTCTTAGAGCAGAAAGCACAAGTAGAAATAGGAAGGAAAGTGAGGCCAGAGCCAGTATTGTTGCTCTAGCGATTCTCTCCGCATTTTCTTCCTACCTCATGAGTTGTGATTTCCCTGGTAATTCCTCAGTCTGCTCACATGGGTCTCTCTGTGGGTTCTTCCCTGAATCCTCTTATCCTCTTTTGAGTGAATTCCTGTTTTCCACTGGATGATGTTGCTCTGACACTTAATGGGAGGCCTGTCCATTGGGGCAACCAAGGTTTCAGAGTTGTCAGTAGAAGTGTAGGGTGTAATGGACCTAACAATAAGAATGGCACGTTATGTGAATGAACTCAACGAACCCTCACAAAAACCTATAAGGAGGCATATGCCTTTGAAGAGATTGCTTGTATGCCCATATGCCTTTGAATGAATTTAGGTCCCGTGGGGCAAAGGAATTCATTTATGCCCACCTACTGCGATGGTGTTAGTTGTTATTGGGTGAGCCTAATGCATGGAGATCCCATGTGTTCAGAGTCAAACTGCTCCACGTGGCTTTCAAGGTGGTAATTTTTCAGAAGCAGCTCAAGTCACTGGGTGGGCTCAAATCCCCAACCTTTTGGCTAGTGCTTGAGTGCCACCCAGGGTCTCCAACATGACCATTACATTCCACTGCCATTGTTTCCAGCTCCTAGTGACGCCACGGGACAAAGTAGAATGGTCCTATTGGGTTTCAAAGGCTGTAAGTCTGTCCAGAAGCAGACTGATCCTATCTTTCTCTTGATCAGTGGTTGCTAACTTCCAACTGTTGGTCTTTCACTGAGGAACCGATTGCATCCTCTAGGAGTGGGGATCTCAGATACAGGTCTGGAGAGTCTGGCTGTCAAGGTGGGGCGAAACAGAAGCAAGATGAGCAAACTTGTCAATGGGTGTGTGTCAGAGCTCTAACACTGCAGGTTAAAGCCTTGAGCTGCCAACCAAAATGTTGGTGATGCCAAACCACCAGCCCCTCCGATTGAGAGAGAGCAAGAGAGAGAGGGGAAGCTGCCTTCTCCTGTAAAGATTTACAGTCTCAGAAACTCTGTCGGGTCACCAGGAGTCCGAGTTGACTTAAAGGCAGTGGGTTTGGTTGGGTTTGATGTGGTTAATTGCAGGTGGAAGGTGTGGCCTGAGCAAACTCTAGAAAGCAATGAATGGCTGATGAGAAGTTCAGTATTTCTGATAGGAAGGAGATGCCAGAAAGTAATTCGTAAGAGAGATGCTAGGCATTGATCAAGGTAGAAAATAGAAGAGATGAGAGCCTACTCCTGTGACCTGACCTTGACAGAGATGACCCTAAATTGGGATCAGCAACTCAGAACTGCTTTCTTGCATGTGCTTCGGTTGAATGCCCAGCTGTCTGCTGAATTTCTCTACTGGAATGTTCCTTGGGTGTCTTAAACTCACCGTGCCCAAAATAGGATTCTCATCACCCTCTCCCACGTCTGTTCTCTGTAGAATCTTTGCCAGGTTCTCATCTGAACCTGGGAGTGCCATGATGAATGAGATTGCACTGTTTCTTACAAAAATATTCCGAGTTGGCTGCTACACAGAGGGTTACTAGTGTTGTCATGGAGGGGTCAGGAAGCAGGAAGAGCAGATGGAGAACTATTCCCCAGAGATGAATGTTCAAAGGCCTAGTGGGAGATGAAGGGTGTCCCTGGGAGGAGAGAAGGCAGGGATGTGCAAGTGATGACAGCAAGTGTTGATGGGACATGACACCCAAGACTTCAGCCTACCAGCACTAGCCAGGACTAACCATGCACAAATGAATGAATATTCCTGTGGCTCAGTTTTCATATCTGCAAAATGGGGTTACTGTCAGGTACTTCTTATTTTTTTAAAAAAGCAGTAGCATTTGTGCATGCGTGACATATAGGAGGGAACTTTGAAAGCTCATGGAAAATTTCATTATCATAAAATTTTAATGACCACTCATAGCATTTGTTGTTGTTGTTAGGGGCCATCAAGTCAGCAGCAACCCCTTGCAACCCTGTGGACAACAGAATGAAACACTGCACAGTCCTGTACCATCCTCCCAGCTTCCTTTGCCTGAGACCCTTAATGCAGTCACTGCGTCAATCTGTCTTGCTGAGGGTGTTCCACTCTACCGAACATGATGTCTTTCTTGAGAGCCTGGCCTCTCCTGACAACGTATTTCAAGTATGTAAGATGTCTTGCCATCCTTGCCTCTGAGAAGCACTTTAGCTGTGCTTCTTCAATAGTCTTCTCCAACACCGCAGTGCCAATGCGTTGATTCTTCCCTGGCCTTCCTTACCCAGGGTCCAACTTTCACATGCAGATGACTCAACAGAGCAGTGGCTCTCAACCTTCCTCATGCCACGACCCTTTCATACAGTTCAAGTTGTGGTGACCCCCAACCATACCATTATTTTCATTGCTACTTCATAACTGTCATTTTGCTACTGTTATGAATTGGATGACCCCTGTGAAAAGGGTCATTTGACCACCCAAAGGGGTCACGACCCACAGGTTGAGAAACACTGTAATAGAGCCTACAGGGTACAGGACCTGCATCCTCAAAGTAACATCCTTGCCCTTCTCTGCTCTAGAGAGATCTTGTGCAGCAGAATTACTTAAGATAATAAGACTTTTGATCTCCTGACTGCTGCTTCCATTGTAAGACAAAATTCTTGACATCCTTTTCTCCATGTATCATGATGTCACCTCTTGGTCTAGTTGTGAGCATGTTGGTCTTCCTCACATTGAGTTGTACTCCATATTGAAGGCTACAGTCCTTGATCTCCATCAGCAGGTACTTCAAGTTCATCTCACGGCAAGCGAGTTTGTGTCATCTGCATACCACAGGTTGGTAGTAAGGCTTCCTCTAATTCTGATGCTGCATTCTCAGTATCACCCAGCTTCTCTGGTGATTTTCTCAGCATATAGATTGAAAAAGTGTGGTGAGAAGATACAACCCGGACACAGATCCTTCCTAGTTTTAAGTCATGTTGTCTGCCCCTGTTCTGTTCACACAACTGCCTCTTGACCCATGTACGAGTTCTGACTGAGCTTGATGAAATGTTCTAGATGCTGTTCTTCTCAAGCTTTTCCACAGTTTATCATAGTCCAAACAGTCAGAAGCCTTTGCATGGTCAATGAAATATAAGTAAACATCTTTTTGCTATTCTCGTCTTTCATCCAAGAGCCATCTGACATCAGCAATGATATCCCTTGTTGGTGACCTTTCTTTTAAATGGACACAAATACGAATCTCTTCCAGTCAGTTTGCCAAGTAGCTCTTCCAAATTTCCTGGCATAGAGGAGTGGATTCTCTCATGTTTCCCCAGCTTGCTGAGACATTTTAATGGCATTCTGTCAATTCCTAGAGACTTGTTTGGGGCTAATATATTCAGCTCAGTTTGAAATTCTTCAATACCATTTGTTCTTGCTCATGTACTACCTCCTGAAATGGTGGAACGTCACTTCATTTCCATCTTCTCTTGATGCTTCCTGCATCATTCAATATTTTGCTTATAGAATCTTTCAAAATTGTAATTCAAGGCTTTCATTTTTTTTTCTTGAGTTCTTTCCATTTCAGAGATGCTGAATGTATTCTCGCCTTTTGGTTTTCTAATTCTAGGTCCTTGCACATTTTGTTATAATTTTTGGCTTTGTCTTCTCAAACTGTTCTTTGAAATTTTCTATTCAGATCCTTGAATTTATCCTTTTTTATTTGCTTTAGCGATTCTTTCAGTCTTTTCTGACATCTACTTTGATCTTTTCTTTCTTTCCCAGCTTTTTAGCTGCTTTTTACTTTATTCATGAATGATAGTCTTAATGTTGTCCAGTAGCTCATCAGGTTCTTCTGACATTAGTGTTCAATGTTTCAAATACCTTCTTGAGATGTTCTGAAAATTTAGGTTGGATAGACTCAAGGTCATATTTTGACTCTTGTGGATTTGGTTTAATTTTCTTAAGCTTTATCATGACCTCACATAAGAGCAGTTTATGGTCTGTTGCGCGGTCAACTGGCTGATGGTCTAGCTTTAGATATTGATACTGAGTTTCTCCATTATGTCTTCCTACAGATGTAGTCTATTTGATTTCTTTGTATTCTATGTGGGGAAGTCCATGTGTACACTTGCCTTTGTGTTGTTGAAAAAAAGGTATTTGCTATGAACAAGCCATTGGTTTTGCAAAATCCTATCATGCAATCTCCAGTTTCATTTCTAGCACCAAGTCCATATTTTCCAACTAATGTTCCTTCCTTTTTGTTTCCAACTTCCCCATTCCAATCACCAGTAACTCTCAATGCATCTTGATTGCATGGTTGATCAATTTCAGACTGAATTCTTTGGTAGAATTGTTCAATTTCATTGGCACTATCTTTTCTGCTTGGTGCATACATTTGAATGCTATTGTATTGGTTATATTTCCTTAAGGTGAATAGATATAATCTGATCACAAATTGAATTATACTTCATGATGGATTTAGCTAGGGCCTTTCTGACCATGAGTGCCATGCCGTTCCTCTTGATTGTGTTCTTCCCAGCCTAGTGGATCATATGGCTTTCTGATTCAAAATGGCCAATACCAGTCCATTGCATCCCACTAATACATAGGATATTGATCTTCAAGCATTCCATTTCACTTCTGATCATTTCCAATTTTCTTAAACTCATATTTCCTATATTCCAAGTTCCAACCATAAGAAGGGTTTTGCAGCAGTTTCTCTTTACCTTGAGCCATCAGAGAATGAAGATGCCAAAGGCTCCACTCCCACAGGCTTTACCAGACTCATGTCGCCATGGCTGACTCCCCTCCAAGACAGCGACTCCTCTTCAGTCACCTTTCAAGAGCTCTCAGACCCGAGGGTCTGACCTCCAGCAGTGTCTCTGACAAGATCCTGCTCTGTGAGGACTTAGTAAGTATTCAAACTTGATGCCCTTGAGTTGATTTCAGATTCTTAGTGACTCTACAGGAGAGAATAAGCTGTTTCTAGGATTTCCAAGACTGTATTTTCCTTTTGATTATGTTTGGAATGAACTTTTTGTCACGAGACACTCCAAATCCATTTCAGTTTTACTTTTCCTCCTTTTTAAAAGTCAATCAGATCAATATTTAAGTCTGAGGAATAGGAGGGATTAAAAAAATAAGCATACTATATATAGTTACACAGCCCATCTCAACAAACACAATCAAAACCATCTCGTCAAAACATCCATATATATATTTCTCTTTCTTTCCCACCTCCAGGCACCCTTCCTCCCTGCCTCCTCAATGTCCAATCCCCACTCTTTTCCCTATTTCTGACCCTGCCCCTGACCTCCTCCTCCTCGTATGTCTTTTGATGTATAAACCAAGTGTCTTTTTCTTTGTTTTTAGTTATAGTAATGGTATTACTAAATATTTACTTTTTAAGATTGACTGAATTTGTTATAGCATAATGTTCTCTAGTTTTATCCACATCTCTTGGAGCCTTGTCATTGATTGTTATTCATGTATAATATTCTATTGTGTGAATATACCAGGATGCGTTTATCTATTGTTCTGTAATCAGGAGTTTGGCTTGTTTCTTTGCTTTTGCTGTTATGAAAATCGCTGAGATGAATGTAGGTGTGCATATGTCTGATCAGGTTGAACTCTTTATTCCTTTGGAGTATGTTCCCAGTAGAGGCTGTAGTTTCTATTGGAACAGATTACCACGTCTTCAGATTGCTGGTGAGTGCAGACTGCTGACTTTCTGGCTAGTCGAATAACATTAACAGCCTCTCCCCACTTGTACTGACCAAGTCCTTTTCTTTCTTACTGTCTCTAGCCATCAAATCGATTCCCATAGGGACTATAGAGAATAGAGTAGATGTGCTCCTGTAGATTTCCAAGACAGCGATTCTTTTACAGAAGTAGAAAGCCTCGTCTTTCTCACGTGGAGCAGCTGATGGTTTTGAACTACTGACTTTCCTCTCCATGTCCACTGGTCCTACCTAAGTCAAGGTCCCAGCAGCACTCACTCCTATTGCAAGACAACCTCCTAACAGGTCTCTCCACCTCTAGGTCTGACCTCTTCAGATCCCAATAAATCCAATCCCATTATTTCCTCCCTGCATATAATTCTTCAGGGGCTCCCATCTTTATGTAGATCAAAGTCTGACCTCCCCAGCTTGACAACCAGTGTCCCCTTCTCCTTTCCTGCTCTCTTGTTCTGGACCTGGACACGTGCACTGAAACAGAACTCCTCCTTCTTGCCTTAGGCCCCTCCTTCTGACTTGTGTCTCCTGAGGCCTTCTAGGGTAAATCTGCGTCCTAACAGCTTCCCGCTCAGTGACCTGTAAAGCTCCAGATGAGTAGGCCCCTGCCTTTTATTCTCAGATCCCTGGTGCCTAGCACTATACTTAGTAGGTAGTACATATCAGTACTTGGCTGTCGGACAAATTCATGGAATGTGATGCCAACTGATAAGGCCCAGGGTGCCAGTCACAGTCCAGCCAAAGACAGAGCCCGACAGGTTGATTCGAGAAATTTTCAGTTTATTTCTGCAAGTGCTCAACAGAAGAAAACAGTGGGTTTAAACTCTCCCCAAACACCTTCAAAGGTTCAGTGACAAGCAAGTAAGTTGTATTCCCTAAACTCTGTGGCCAGGCGAGGGGATGCTTTGCAGGCGTGTTACAATGAACAGCTATGGCACAAAGGAGGCCTGATTCACAGAAAGGGGAGCCATCCTGTCACTCCTTCAAGATCTCAAGCTCCATTGCTTGTCTAAATAACCTAGCCTGTCCAGATGGTTTTGTTTGTCCAAACTTGCTGAATTAGAACCTTCTTAAGTTAAAAGGGGGCTTTTACTGTAAGGGAGGGCTGCACCTTTTGAATTTTTCTGCAAACCAAGTCTTAAACAGACCAGATATCAAACCGCATCGCCTGCTCAGCATTGATGAACAACAGACTGACTCTATTCCGCACTATATACCAAATGTGCTGTAGGAACCCAAACAAAAACCAAACCCACTGCCACGGAGTTGATTCCAATTCAAAGTGCCCCTCTAGGTCAGCATGGACCAGCTCCCTGGGGTTTCCCAAACTGAAAAGACCCACTTCTCTCAAGGTGTTGTAAAGTCTCAGAAAGTCAAAGGGGCAGTCCTACTCCCTGCTACAGAGTGGCTAGCAGTCACAGCCGACTCCCTGACATGAAGTTTGAAATCTTTACAATAGCAGACAGCGTTATCGTTCTTCCAGCTGACGGGGTCAGACTATGGATGAATAGACCAGATAGCAAGGAGAAATACACGATGCACAATTTTTGAGCCTCATTTTCCTTTTGCAAGTAACGAAGGGAAAACAATGTTTACTCTGGATGAAAGAGAGAGGTGGGATTGAGTGCGTGCATGCTGTGGGGAGAAGGGGGATACACAGGGGACCTCGTGCTGCAACTACCCAATGAGCTGGGGGAGCCAGACGGCCCCTTCTCATACATGTGCTCCTCTGGCACACGTCCTTCTGCAGGCCTGGACACGTATGGTCAGCCTGGTTACGATGCTGTTGGTGAAGATGCTCTTTGACTTTCAACCCATCACATCTCGCATGTTTCTTTCTGGGGTGAAATTTAATTAAGATTGCATCGTGATACTTGGAGGAAGCATTTTCCATCCTTCCCTCAAAGGGCTATGTTATTTGCAATGGATGCCCTGGGTTTCTCTGCCTGCGGGGGAAGCTGCGGTATTTGTCAGTGCTTTCTGTGTGTCAGGCCCTGTTGTAGGTTCTGGAAGGAGATGGTGGAAAGCAGTCTGTTTTCAGGAATGCTTGTTGTTGGCAGCAGTCATTGAGACAGCACTTACACATGGGGATCCCATGTGAAAATCTGCGCACCCTCGGGAATCCTGGTTTTGGAAATGCTGGTACACAGCCTCCAGCCTCACGGTACCAGGAAAGCCCAGTTTGAAAGACGATGACAGGAGGTGATGGTGACTCTTACACTGCGTTAAAAGCGCCTGGGCCGTTACTGTCTGTGAAAATGGAAGCTGACTCTGAATCAAGTTGGTATGAGGAAGGAAGGGAAGAGGAAGCCCTGCTCTCTGAGCTCACAGAAGGGTTTTGGCTACCAAGGCTTCGAGAATGGAATCAGAGAGTCCAGAGAGAATGAGTATAAGGAGCACCAAAGATACAGACAGTGATTAACACTTTTGAAAGCTTTTGAGACTCTCTGGGAAGCAAAGTCGCACAAGAAGGTTGTTTTTGTCTTTTCCACCAAATGTTTCTATTGACATCTAAGTCAGGTGTCATATATAATTCAATGGTTTCTATATATTAAGAAGAGTTGTGCATTCATCACCACAATCCATTTTAGAACTTTGTTTTTCATATTGTATTCACTGTTCTTATCTCATTGTTATTGTACTCATTGTGACTGCTCTATAAATTTACTTATCCTGGGTGGTTGTGGCAGGCATGTGCTCTGGTCCCAATTTGATTAAGGTGTAGGGGTGCTTTCTAGACTGTCAGTCTGGAGAGAGCCAATGAGACCTCTGTGTGGGCATGGCTTTCTCTGAGAATTCTGCGAAGTCTCATGATATTTTCCCTGTGGAAGTGAGAGAATATTGACTCAGTCTCTTGGAGATGGACTAACTGACAAGACAAGATGGCAGCATAGACCTTAGTCATAGGACCTGGAGGAGAAGCCACACAGGCTTACCCTGATGAAACCAGACCTCTGAATCTGGAAAAGCCACAGAGATGCTTCTACAGCCGATGGATACTGCTGATGGACCCTGAGCCCTGGAAACAAGCTCTCTCCGTGGGGAGACCCCTGCCAACCCTGGGATGTTCTGCTGTCGCTGGACACACAAGACTCTTCACCCACTGGCCTATGAATGTCTCGGTGTCATTGCACGTGCTTTGTGAGTCGGAAGGAGACTTTATAGACTGGTATCTGACATATGGGCTAATATAAGACTTAAGACCTAGACTGGATTGGGTTGGGATGCTTTCTCAATGTTCAATTCCTCTTGGATATAAACCTTTCCCTTATTTATATCCATATGCATGTTGATGAATTTGTTTCTCTAGTCTACCCAGACTAACACAATGGTATATAAAGAAAATAATAAAAAACAAACAAACCCAACAACAACAGCAAAATAAAACACAGGAAATCTTCAATCCAAAAGAAAGCATAAAGTAAGTAAAAACTAGGACAAATGAAGTCAATAGACAGCCACTTAGCTAATGGGAAAAGATCCATTCCAAAGTAAGGTGGCCAAATTATAGAAAAATAACATTAATATAATTCAAGTAAAATTTTGCTGAACATCTTTCAGCCATGACTGTAACAGTACACTGACCAACAATTGCCAGAGGTTCAGGCTGGATTCTGGAGAGGAAGTGGAACAAAGGGTATCATTGCTGATGTCAGATAGATCTTGTTGAAAGCAGATGATAGTAGAAAAATTATTACTTGTGTTTTCTTGACTGTGATAAGGCATTCAACTGTATGAACTTCCAAAAAAACTATGGATAGCCTTGAAAAGAATGAAAATGCAGAACACTACATTGTGCTCATTCAGAACCAGTTAATGGATTAAGGGGCAGTTGTGCAAACAGAAAGATGTGTGTCAAGGTGGTTTCCTCTCACTGTATTTACTCAGCTTATGCTGAGCAAATACTCAGAGACACTAGCTTATTTGGAGAAAAATGCTGCCTCAGGATTGGAGGAAGGTTTATTAACAACCTGTGATATGCAGATGACTCAATCTTGCATGCTGAAAGTGAGGACTTGAAGTCCTTGCTGCTGAAAAACCAACAATTGCAGTCTTTAGTATGGAGTACAACTAAACCCACGAAAACCAAAGTCATCATAACTGGGCCAGTAAGTGACATCATAATAAATGGAGAAGAGTTGGGAGGGTCCAGGATCTTACCTTGCTGGGCCCCACCGTCAGTGTGCCTGGAAGCAGCAGTCAAGAGATCAGATGAGGCAGTGCAGGGGGAAAGTCTGCTGCACAAGGTAAGTGCTGAAAAGCAAGGAGGTTCCTTTGAGGACCAAGGAGCTCCTGACTCAAAGCACGATATTTCCCATTGCCTCGTGTGCAAGTGAAAGCTGGACACTGAATGCGGAAGCCTGAAGAAGAATCGCCACACTTGACTGTGATGCTGGCGAAGAACATGGAAAGTACCAGGGGCCGCCAGGAGCACAAACAAGTTTGTCTTGGAAGGTGTACAGCAAGAATGCTCCTTAGAGGCCAGGATGGAGAGACCTCACCTCACAGTCCCCGGAGAATGACATCAGGCTTGATGGACAGCGGAAGTCGTATAAAAGAGGATGACCTCGGAGGGGATGAATTGACGCAGTGGCTGAGTAGAAGAAGGTATTTTGCGGAGGGTGCAGGGCAATGTTTCATTCTGCTGTATGAGGAGGGTGGACCAACAGCAAGAGAGCAAGTTAAAATGGGTCAAAAGGGAAAACAAATAGTAAGGTGTTAAAATTTAACCCAACTAGATCGCATTGCTTTACTTCCCAATGCCCTCTGCCTGAGGGGAAGGTATTCACATCCTTCGTCGATGACCTGGGGGAATTCAGTGGAGACTTAATCCATGTGGGGACTCTTCGCCATGGATGTGGGGCCTTCTATTGGATCCATAGTCTTCTGTAAACCAGGTGCACAAGCTTTAATACAGTCTGGCACCTGGTCCCTGATTTCGTTGTTCGCAGTTCTCGGTCCCATAGGGTGTGTGGTACCAGGAGACTATTTGATGGGGTGTTGCACAGAAGTGAGAGCAGCCTTCTAGGCCTAGGCATCAAGGCGTGAGGAGCCCAGGCTGAGGAACGAATGCCGTGGGAAATGGAGGTTTGTCAGGAGCTGAGCTGGGAAATGGAGAACAAATTGGCACAGGGAGAGGCTACTGTAGGCCATGAACCTGTCGGAAGGCTTCCTCTCTAACTACTTCTTACCATGGCAATACTTAGGATTGCTCAAATCTAGATCAATGGGGTGGTGCAGTGGTTGAAGTGCTTGATGGCTAATCCAAGTGACAGCAGTTTTAGCTCCCAGCTTTCTCCCATGGGAGAGAGACGGCGCACTCTGCTCTTGTAGAGATTTACCACCTTGAAACCCTGTGGGACAACGTTTCTCTACCTGTAAAGTCATTAGGAGTTCGAATTGATTCTGTGGCAACAAAGTTGTTTGCTTGGTTTTTTTTAGGTTCCATCAATGAATTTTATGTTTTTAAACAATCTTTCTCTTCTCTATTTCCTCTTGGTATCTCCTCTCTTTCCCTCATTTTCTGTTTCAGTTCCTTTCTTCTCAGTATAGGTAAGCATATGAGACTGTACACTTCTGTCTTGAATTTTCGTTAATAAATAAAACATCTTGCATTTGGTCTGCTAGTGCTTTACTTTAATAAAATAAAATTTATCAAAAAGCAAGCAGTCCAAGTGTAAAAGGAAAGAAAAGACTTTTCTCTTACTAGAAGGCATTGGGTGTGTGATAGGCCGGTTTACTGTGTCAACCTGGCCAATAGGAACATGTGGGATTAACCAGCTTGCAGTTTGTTTTGAAGGCAGAGAGATAAATGGCTCTGCAAGGACCACCCCCGATCTCTTGCTCTCTGGTGATCAGAGCATGCTGGAATGTGCTTGTTGCTGCTATAGCTAGTTCTCTGCCTCAGCCAGTGAGCTACACTCCTTGTGGGTCAGGCCAATTCGTGAATTGTGTCCCTAGAGCTTGAGGGTCCTTTCAGACCAGCCTCACCATGGCAGCAAACACCACTGGAGCTTAAGGCTGGTGGATTCAATCACTTTGCATTGCGTGGACTCCATATCCCATCCTGTCTGGGCCTCCACTGTTAAACTCCAGAGCTATGGACTGTTGGTGACCCACCCTGCTGCTTGCTGCTTTTGGTCAGACACTGCTTGTCTTGCCCCAACGAAGACTCTGCTGTCTGCTTCCTTGACCTTGGACCTGGCCACTCATGTGAGTTGAAGGTCTTCCATTTTATTAACTGTTCCATGAAAGTGGGTTGAACAGAACCCTCTGTTCTGGTGTGTGGACTGACTAGCTGTTATATTTCTTCATACTGTGTATGTGTGTGTGTGTGTGTGTGTGTGTGTGTGTGTATGTCCAGGTTTCCTTTCTCTTGAAAACTCTGCCTAATACAGGCTGCTCCCCTCAAGGTCAGCTGTTGAAACCCACTATCAGCTTCTAGGGAGGACAATGAGGCTATGTGTTTTTGTAAAGAGTTACAATCTCAGAAACCTGAAATTGTGCTGTTCTGCATCAGAGAGGACTTGATGACAGTGCATGGAATTTAATTAGAGAGTCTCAGGGCTATGGAAAGCAGCTGCTGCCACACCATGTCTGCCTGCAACCATGGCTGGATCTTGCCCTGCCCTTCGAGCTGCTGCAAAGAACATGACAACATCTGTTCCGAATGTCATGCAAACCTGGAAATCCCTATAGTCGTTAGCACAGAGCACTATGAAGTGATTGCAGTTCTTATGTAGCAAGAACGAAGCAAAAACCTCACTGCCATCGAATCCACCCCAAACTCATAGCAACCCCATGGCCCCCACCGGGTAGAACGGCACCTGTAGCATCCTGCAGCTGTCACTCTTCAAGGGAGTAGAACGCCTCATCGTTCTCCTAGTTAGGTGGGAACGTGAAGCTGTTTCTTCAAAAAACGCCTGTTGCGTGGAAACACACCCTCCACTCTTTGATTCCTCTGCCAGCATCTCAGAGAGACCTCCCCTGGTGAGGCGCCAGGGTATACCTGGGGCCAGCCTGTGCCGGCTGGCATGGTCGGCACTCAGTGCATCTTGAAGGGATGAGTGTCAGTCAATTAGGAATGAAGGAATGCTGTCCTGGGACGTTAAGTAATGAGATTAAGATCACCTACCCCGGAGAACAGGGTAGGTCTTGACTGCCAACTTTTCCATACTTTTATAAAATAGACAGTCAACATGGAAAGTAAACTGACACGCTGATTTTTCTGAAGAATACAGGCATGGACTCGGACATCTGCTGGCTAACCATTTATATGTTTCTCACTCATGGACTTTCCAGTCACTGTGATAAAGGATTTAAAGGAGTCGGAGCTATGCAGCTGTAGGTCATATACCATAGCGAGGATTTATGAGGTGCCTTGCAACAGTTTGTGGGCACATTCCATGATCTTTTTGAATCTGTGGTGGCCTGGCTGCGGCCGCTGAGGTCAGCCCTGGCTCTCTGTCCACTGCCCACCCCCTGCTTGCATGACCACCTGTTTACTTCAGTAGTTTCCAGCATCGTTGACACCAAGGGCAGCTCAGGACCACCCTCGGCAGATGCCTCACATTGCCTGGCTTCTCTGGCCAGTACTCTGCCCAGTACCACAGAGCCGTCTCCCTTCCTACTGATCCATCTTAAAAAACCAAGCCGCCCTCACTGCCACTGAGTCCGTGCTGACTCCTAGAGACCCAATGGGGAATCCTAGCTAGCCCTGCCCCTGTGAGTCCTTGACAGTAGTGGACAGCTCATCTTTCTCACCTGGTGGTTTTGAACCGTTGACCTTGCACTTAGGAGTCCAGTGTGTCACCACTGTGCCGCCAAAGCTCCTTCACAACCGTCGGGCTCTCCTTCAGCTCTGACTCTGCATATGTTTGCAGAAACTGATGCGTTTGACTGATGCTCAAGAATGGTTTCCTTCCCTCACACCTGTACCACCTTTTTGGTTCCCAAGAAAGTTAAGCCAGGTATGACTGAGTGAGCCTGAGTACGGGGACCCGGTTGGGTCAGAATAGAGCTGTGCCTCACAAAGCTTTCTCAATGAGCTCAGCAGGCCTCAGGGGGGACGGGACCCTCCCACTCTTTAGCTGTTTCTGAGGGCGTCCACCCTTGGGTCACCCAGGTGCAGAGTTACATTATTCAAATATTTCTTGTAGGTCAATTTTGCAACCACTATTCCACGGACTCCTTATCTCTAACTAACCATGTTTTTTTGTTTTTGTTTTATTTTTTAAATCATTTTACTGGGGGCTCATACAACTCTTATCACCATCCATCCATCCATCCATCCATCCATCCATCCATCCATCCATCTGTTGTATGCAAAGCACATTTGTACATTTGTTGTCATCACCATTCTCAAAACGTTTTCTTTCTACTTGAGCCCTTGGTATCAGCTCCTCATTTTCCCCTCACTCCCCACACCCCTCCCTCATGAGCCTTTGATAATTTATAAGTTATTATTATGTTCCCTATCGAACACTGTCTGATGTCTCCCTTCATCCACTTCCCTGTTGTCTGTACCCCAGGGAGGAGGTCATATGTAGCTCCTCCTATTTGGTTCCCCCTTTTTACCCCACCCTCCCTCCACCCTTGAAATATCTCCACTCTCACCACTGGTCCTAAAGGGATTGCTTGTCCTGGATTTCCCATGTTTCCCGTTTCTCTCTGTACCAGTGTACATGCATTAGTCTAGCTGGATTTGTAAGGTAGAACTCAGGTCATGGTGTGTGTGTGTGGGGGTGGGGGGGGCGGGACAGAGAGGAAGCATTTAAAAACTAGAGGAAAGTTGCATATTCCATCATTGCTACACTGCACCTCGACTGGCTCGTCTCCTACCTACGACCCTTCTCTAAGGGGATGTCGCTTCACCTACAGGTGGGCTTTGAGTCCCCAATCTGTACTCCCCTTCATTTATCATGATATAATTTTTTAGTTCTTTGATGTCTGATCCCTTCAACACCTCGTGGCCACACAGGCTGGTGTGCTTCTTCCATGAGGGCTTTGTTGCTTCCCAGCCAGATGGGCTCATCTAGGCGGTTTGTATGGTTTGTGAGTAGGTGGAAGTAATGTGAGCTACGTGTGAATTCTGCCCTGCTACCTTCTATCCTTCTATCCTTGGACAAAGCCCTCGATGCCTGGAGCCTCTGCCATGCTGTCGAAAACGCAGGAGGAGTGTCGCCTGCCCTTGTGCACATCATGCATGTGGCCGTGTGTGCATGAAATGCCATGGAAATGAAAGCTTCTGGTTCTTTTTGCTTGCTCTGCCTAGAACACCTTCTTTCTAGAATCGTGAGAAATATAATACGCTGCGCTGCATGTGTCCGTCTTGACTGGCATCGGATCTGCTGCTCGGGTTTCTGTGAGGGGCCCTCTGGCATCGTGGCCTCTATGTTCGAGTGCTCACAAGGTCAGACTTCACACCCAGTAGCGGCTTCACAGGGGCAAAGTGAGCTTTCTGCTCTGGCAGGGTCACAGCCACAGACGCCCATGGCAGGAGTTCTGCCCCATCCCCTGAGGGTGCCAGGAGTGGGGAGGTTTTGTTTTCTGTGTCTGGTCAGCCTTGCCTCTCCCCAGAGTGACTTCAAAGGGCTCAGCAGGTCATCTTTCTGCCTCTCATCACATCCCTGTCCCAAGCTCTTCTCCACGTGGCTATCTGAGGGACCTTTGTGAGCCTGCTCTGGACGCAAACTCCAGACTTGCTGAGATGGCCTTCGGTGACCCTCTTCGGGGCCAGCTGCGACCGGCCTCTCCTTTTATTCTGGCAGCTGCCAGTGGGATGGCTGGGCTCTTTGGGTTTTGAGTGATGGACAGAGCCCTGCTGGCTCTGGTGGCTGCTCACCTCAAGGTTGATGGTTCCGGCCTACCATCTGTCTGTGCCTCTGGAGAGAGGTCGTCTGCTTCTGAGGAGAGTTATATCCTGAAAAAACCATCTTTCACTACGTCCTGTAGAATCAAGACAAGTCAGAATCAACCCAGATCCTCTGGTCTGCATTGTCCATTCCCTACCTGCCCTGTCCACCCATGGTCCAGCACGCTATACCGTCCCTATCAGAATAATTGTGGCACTGGGCCGAAATGGACTGTGTGGGCTGTCTTTATTGAAATGCTCCCAGGGTCCTCGCCAGGGCCTGGCAGTTCACACTCCCTCAATAATTGAGGCTGGAATACAGCAGTGAATTGAAGACAAAACTGGTTGGGCTTCATAACGGGGTGTGTGTGTGTGGTTGTGTGTGTGTGTGTGTGTGTGTGTGTGTGTATCAAACCTCTGTCATGTTTGTTTTTGAGTTGAACTGCTCCCAGGGTGTTCTGGGTGTTATCTTTCTGGAAGCAGATAGAAGCAAGCAAAGTCACCACCACCGAGTCCATTCTGAATCTGGGGTAGCCCCAGAAGATGCAGCAGAAATGCCCCTGTGCCTTACAGAGGGTAAAAATCTTCATGAGAGTAGAGAGCCTCGTCTTTCTCTGCAGAAGTGGCTGGTGGTTTTGAACTGCCCACCGAGTGGTGAATAGCCCAGTGCTGTCAAGTTGGTTCTGACGGTCGCACAGCAACCCGGCGTCAAATAGAACGAAACGTTGCTTAACCTTGTGCCACCCTAACAGTCAGTCTTCTGTTTGGACCCACGGCTCCTGTGTCAATCTAGTCCCTCCAGGGGCCACACAGAGACCTCCCAGACACAGAGAGCTGTGGTTTATCGCCCGGGGTCTGCGTACAATGTGCTTCGCTGTGGGCACCAGGCTTTCCCTAACCGTCTCCTCTTATTTCCCGGCAGACAAAGATGTGAGCAGCGGGAGTTATAACCTGTCCTCTGCAACAACGGGCAGCTACTACAGCTGTGTCAGCCAGATCACCATAGGTGAGAAACGAGATCATTTTATTTTATAAAAGGCATTATGTCTGCAGGGGGGGAGGTGGGTACAGAGGCTGCGTCAAAAATCCAAGTGCTGGAAGTTTGTCATTCCAGCTTCCTGAGGACGCACGCGCCCTCTTGTGGATCTTTGGTGTGTGTGCATAAAACTTGACAGGAAATTGGGTCCTCAGGAAAAACTGTTACCTTCAGTACATTCATTCTTCCTACGCTTTGGTCTTTTCCCTTACTCTTTTCCTTCACGTACCACTTTTTGAAGATTTATATTCTTTGGTTGGAATCTTTTTTAAAAAAATCATTAAAAACAGGGGCTAAGCACATCACAATCCATGCATACATCCATGTGTCAAGCACATTTGCACATTTGTTGCCACATGTGCACATTGGAAATGCGTGCTCTGCGTGAGTAAAGTTTACACACAGGGCATGCAATGAGATCAAGTTGGTATTATTAAATGATCACTGGAAATAGTTTCCTATCAACACTCTGGGCAAAAGTCGACGCGTTCTTGTTCAGAAAACATGCCAGGCAAAGTTAAATTGGCTTTACAAGCCAAAGCGAGTTCTTGCCCTGCTGTCCTCTAGGAAGATGGAGAGAAAAGAGACAGAAAACCATTCTCATTGTGAAGTGTGGTTAATGTGTGTTTTCCCCTCCCGGAGTTGACTCTGTGCTTGCCAGGGACAGATGGCCCAGACTCTGGGAAACCCCGTGTGCCAGAGGCCCTCCTGGCCCTCCCTTCTCAGGTATCTAGTCTCCACCTCCCAGGCAGCCCCCTCCTGAGAAGCGTTGGGTCTGTCTTTTTATGCAGGTGTCCCCTCCTCATGGAAGGCCCCCAGCAGAGCTCAGCCCCTTTGGAAGAGACATGAAAGGAATTCCCCCCTAACATCCTCCGCCCTCAACCTTAATTTAAATATGTTTTCTGTGGGGTGGAGAGGATCCCTTCTAGCACCGTGATGAGAAGCTTGCTGCTAAGGGAAAGGATGAATGGTCGAGCCCACCAGCCACTCTGTGAGACAAAGAAGTGACAGGCTTGGAAAGTTCTTCTCTGTCCCCATCACTGTGCATTAGGATGGACTTGGTGGCAGCAGATGTGATTTTTTTTTTTTTGGTAAGAAAAGCAGTCCTTATTACTAAGCTGTTTGTTGAAGCCTCCCTTTCTCCTTCAAATTCCTGAGCACTGACTTATGCAGAGGATAGCAGTTATCATTATGATCATTGCATTATGATCATTGCCTGTATTTTCTAACTTACTGTTGGTCAGCTGTGTTGGCCCTTGATTCTGTTTTAATCAGAATCCTTTGACCAAGGTATGAGGATAGCCCCAGTTTCCAGATGAGGAAACTTGCTGTCAAGCCCCCAGCCAGAAATTGATGTACCTAGCATTTCCGTCCCCATCTGTTTGATACCAAAGCCCAAGCTTTTCAGCAGTGTGCCATCGTTTCTCAAACGTCTCTAATGCAGACTGCTATAAAAATAGCCAGATATTGGATTCACACTGGTAGCGTAAGTGGTTGAGTGCGGGACTGCGGCCCGCGGGCTTGGCGTTCAAATCCAAGTGGCGGCTCTCAGGAGCAGCACCAGGTTAGCACCCACGACCACCAGAGGCAGTGATGCCCACACAAAAAAAATAGCCAGACATTATAAAACCCTATACTCACAGCCATGGCGTCAACGCTAACTCAGAGCGACCCCCTGTGGGTGTCCAAGCCTGTAACTGTGGACGGAACCCGAAGGCCCCATCTTTCTCCGGCACAGCTGCAGATGTTTTTGAACTGCCATCCCTGCGATTGCAGCACAAAGTGTAACCGCTGCGTCACCAGGTTCCTTCTGAAACTCTTTAAGTGACTTTAATTACTTTTTATTCCAGGATCCCTTAAGCATGCTCAGATATAAAACTAAGTACCGTCGTCAAGCCCAGGCCGACGGAACGGATCGCTCTGTGCATTGCAGACCGAAGCATCGTCGCCCCTGGCCCCCTGCATGACTGCAGTGTGTCTGCGCCCATCCATGTGACTTCGGCGCCCCTCTGTTACATTCAGGGCTCCTTCTCTGTGGTTCATCTTCCGCTGGTCCTAACATGAGGTCCTTTTCTAGCAGTGGACGTTCCTGGCAATGTGTCCAAAGCAAGGAAACTGAAGCCTCCCCCACCTTCGGCCTGAGCTGCGTTCTGGTTCTATTTCTTCTCAGGCAGATTCACTTGTCCTCTGTCCTCATGGACACTGACAGACATCTGCCTGCTTCCATCTTGTCCGTCTTCTTCCCTTCCCGCCTTCCACCTGGCACACACATCTGAGACGATTGAAACGGCCGTGGCTTGGGGCGGGTGGACATGGTTGTTTTCCAAATCCTTGAAGAGCTCTTTGGTGGCAGCAGGTTTGCCCAAAGGAATCTGAAATGTGATCTGGATCCTGCTTCCATTGGCATTGATTACAGACCCAGAATCAAATCATCGACAACCTCAATGTCTTTGTCCTTTATCATGTTAGTGTTGGTTGCTCCAGCTGTAAGGATTTTATCTCCTTCACATTCACACATGCTTGTTAAGCAAAGTCGCACCATCCGCTTATCTCTAAGTTGCTAATGAGCCTTCAATCCTGATGTGGCACTCTTCATCTGGTCGGAGTTCTTGGGTTATTTGATCAGCACACAGATTAAACAAGTGAAAGGACACATCTCTGCTTCACACCTTTTCCGACTGAAGCCGTGCAGTGTCCCCTAACTCTGTTTGCTCTATTGCTTCCTAATCTCTGTATAGGTTGTAGGTGAGCACAATGAAGTGTTCTGGAATGCCTATTCTTTGCCGTGTTTCACAAAGTTTGTATGATCCATGATTCACACAGCTGAATGCCATCCTATTGTCACAAAAACATAGATAACCATCTTCCTGGTATTCTGTGATTCTTGACTCAAATTTATGGGATATTAGTTTGTTCTATATCCATTTTCTGAATACACCTGAGGTACAGCTGCAGCTTGCAAAAGTATAATTGACAAAATTTTGTCAACATGTGACAAGAGTGATATTAATTTGATAGTGTCTATGTTCTGTTTGATTGCATCTCTTTGGGGTGGTCATGAACACAGTGTCTTCCAATCGGCTGTTTTCCAAATTTTTTGACTCTAGACATAGGTGTGATATCCCTACGTGGTTTAAAATCAGGAAGGTGTGCATCAGGGATGTAGTCTCTCACCACACTTATTTAGTCTTTATGTGGGGCATGCAATCAGAGAACCTGGATACTATGAAGAAGGATGCAGCATTGAGATCGAAGGAAGGCGTATCAACAGCCTGCGGTGTGCTGATGACACAGCCTTCTTTGCTGAAAGATAAGAGGACTTTTGAAACACTCGTTGATGAAGATGAAAGGTTGTTTTCAGTATGGATTATAGCTCCATGTCAAGGAGACCAAATCCTCACAACTGGGCCAGCAGAGCACATCATGATAAATGGAGAAAAGATTTAAGTTGCCAAGGATGCTGTCTTGGTTGGATCCACAGTCAATGTTCATGGAAACAGCCATCAAAAGACCAAATAATGCGCTGCATTGGATGAATATCTGCCACCCCAAACCTCCTTAAATTGTTGAAAAGCAAGGAGGTTACTTGGAGGGTTGCGGTGTGCCTGGCCCAAGCCTTGGTATTTTCCATTGCATGTGAAAGTTGGACATTGGAAAAGGAGAGCAGATGAAGACTCAGTGCATTTGAATCAGGGTCCTGTTGGAGAACCTGAAGTGTACCTGGGACAGATAAATCTGCCTTAGAATAAGTGCAGCCAGGATTGTCTTTAGAAGTCAAGATAGTGAGACTTTATCTCCCATCCTTAGGCTATTTTGTCAGGAGAGATCAGTTCCTGAGGAAAAGCATCATGCTTGGTAAAGGAGGACAGTGAAAAAGAGGAAAGCCCTAGACGAAATGGATTCCCACCGTGGCTGGCGGCCACAATGGGCGTAAGAATGGGAAAGAGTGTGAGGAGGGTGCCAGACCGGGCAGTGTTCCTCTGTTGTACTTTGGGTTGCTGTGGGTTGGAACCAGCGCCACATAACAACAGCAACAACACACGGGCAGGGAGCTTGCCAGCAGATTCTTCCTAGACTGCTTAGTCTGGAAGCTTCAAGGAAGCCTACCCACCCTCAGTGAACCTACTGCCATAGGAAATGCTGTTGGCATAACTTCCAGCATAAAGGGAGGGTGAGGTAGGAAAGTCATCACGGTACAGCAAACGGACAGTCAGGTAGTGGGTTTGAATGTTAACCATATGCAAATACCTTCATAGCAACAATGGACTAGTATTTGAACATTCAATCAAAGGTGTCAAAAATATCTAAGAAACAGGAAAGTGATTCCTTTGAAAATTATTATCTCTATACACAAGATAAATTCTTGTGTATTCTCTATACACAAAATAAATTCTTATTTTATAGTTGTACGTTCCCATTTTAGTGATGTATGAGAAATTTAGCAGTGTCTTGGTTGAGCGGCCAAGCTGTTGAGTGACCTCTGCCTCTTCCCCATGCTGCGCAGGACAGAAGGAAATGTTGCACCTGCCTCACAATCAAAGGTATATTTGAGCCACTGTGTCAATCTACCTCTCAGGCTCCCAAACTTATTTAGTCCACTGTCCTCTTTTCAGAAAACAAATGACTGCGGACCACCCTCATTTTGTACTGTAGCCCCCCCATCCAAGGTAAAGTGTAGTTCCTGTGGATAGTGCCACTGCCTTGGGGGGTGGTTTCATCCTCTTTGCCAAACACTGACCTGTCTCATGGACGGCCTTCCTCTTTGTCACTGATGCCCTTCTTTGCCAAAGCCCAATGTCCCTTCCCCCCAGAACATCAAAAGAAACCCTTCCCTCAAGTTCTTCATGATTAGGGATCTAGCAGATGGAAATGTTGACACAGAACTCAAAGTGAACCCAGACCCTTGATGATGTTCCTCACCGTGACCCACAGTGGGGGCAGGGCGGTAGCCAAGAGAGTGAACCGCATACCCTGCATGTCATGGATGAGGAATCACTCTTACTGTCTCTCAGACAGCCCAGTGGCTCCCAGATGACTGGTCCACTTCAGAATACCCTGACCTCATTGCCACTTCTAAATTTAAACGGATCCATCTGTATCCCTTCATAATTCAACAGGTCTTATCCTAGCTCCATGGTTTCAACTGCATGGGCTAAATGAACTTCCATTTCCGGAGCACACGATGTGATGATTTTCTAAACTAAAAAAGTGCCTTATTAGCTACTCAAGAGTATCCTTTCAAAGTTTTGTATATACTGTACAGTAGCTGCAATTTGATGAAAGCAACGGTAAAACCTGAAACCCGGAGAGGTCAGAGTTCCTTAGAGACTGGGAAATGTCACATTCTCATACTGCGCTCTGTTCTGTAAAATGACACCAGAGGAGCTGGGGAATACGCACAGAGAAGACAAATTTACACATGTTTCTAAATGAAACAACCAGGCCAGAAGAAAGCATGACCCTGTCATTGTTCTTGTAGAGACAGGCCCTCTGGTGGTGTAAGTGGCCGTAACACCAGGCAGCCCTGTGTTGTTGGATTTTTAATAAAAATGTAACAGGACATCACCCTGAATAGAACATTCTGGAATTTCATGTCTGTGGGCCAGTACTCTGTTAGGAGCTGCGGGTGTTGATCCCAGATGTGCATGTTGGGATCAGAAGCTTAGCCCAGGACATAATATCAGGCTCAGGGCTTGGGTTAGCAGCCTTCTGTTGAGTTCATTCAGTTGTTGGTGTCTCTGGTTCCATCTGTGATTCTGAGCATAGAGAGGCTGTGTCCTGATCGATTATCTCCAGCGATCCCATATGTATCCCCCAAGACAGGTTCGTTCTCATTCACCATAGCCAACTTAGACACCTTTTTATAAAGATGTTCACCTAGGAAGCCTGGTCATCACCACCTCAAGTGTGTCTGTGTTTCCTGTGCCTTAAACATTCTGATTGGTTGAGATCCCTCCAAGAGGAGTTATTCAGAAAGGACAGATGATAAACCCAAAGTGCTTTGGAGAAAACAGTCTCTGCTTCCTGTCCTTAGACTCACTCTCACTAAGAGAATCAGACTTCAGTGAGCCCGGCTTACATTGCATTGCAGTGTAGCTGTGGGACCGGGGGAGTTACCTTCAGATCCCTCCTTTGTCAGTGGGAAAGATAGCCCCTGACTCACTGGACTATCAAACTCAGAAGCAAAGTCATACTATCAAACTCAGAAGCAAAGTCATGGAGCTGAGTTCATTTCCTAGCAGTCAGGTTGAGCCTAGTGTCCCGAGCCACTGCTCAGCCTTCCTGGGTGCTGTGATTTCCAGCTGATGCCTCATTTCATGGCAATGCAGTAGACTGCTCACTGCTAGACTTCCACCATGACTTCTGTGTGGATGATTTCGGGACTCAAGAGTCCACTCCTAGCCTCCTCCTGGTCTCCATTTTCATTTCTTTCCATCCTCTTGCCAAGTCTCCCACATAGATGTTTCCATGACAAGTTCCAACTCCTTGAGTTGAAACAGATCCTCCCCTTCCTCAAACTCTGTTCTAATGGCCACAGGTGGCAGGTAAGGATATCTACGGCCCTCTTTGTCACGCTTCTTCTTTTGACATCTTGCCAAGTGACAAAGCTGCTTGGTTGCCAAAATCCGTCTGGCCTGTGGTGCCAGTCCTCTCTCTGTACCTCCGTCCTGTCCTCGCTGCCAGCACTGCCACTCGGCCTCTTTGTTGGCCTCTGCAGGACAGACTTTTGCAGCATCTCCTTGCTGCTAGTATCCAGGAATTCTTCTGTGCCGGCTTGGGACCTGGCTCTGTGAGTGGGCCAACAGGAAGAGGGGAGGAGGGGCGAGTGAGGGGAAGAGCCAAGCAGAGAAAGAAGCTGAGAGAGAGTTGCGAAGATGAGGAAGGCACCCTTGAACCTCAAGGACTGCTCCATTCATGAGAAGGAAGCACAATTGGAGGGTGTGCAGTGTGGTCATGTCTGTTCATGTCTTCATGTGGTGTGTAGCATAGGAAACCAGAACTGCCTGGCACTAGCAAGTGCTGTTCAGGCCTCCAAAATGATTATGACAGTGGCCCTTGCTGGGTTCTTCAGCAGTCTCATTTTGGATTTTCTCCTCATCTTTCCCTGGTCTCCGCACTCTAACACCTGTTACTTGGGCCCGCCCCCTTCGCCAGGGGTGAAACTGTGTAGGGTAGTTGGGGGAGATTGCCCAGCAGAGGTGACTAACAATGGAAGAAGTGCTGATTCTGCCCATTTTGTTATTGCTGTTGTTGCTCGTCCTTGGATAACACCCCTCCTCACTTCAGAAACTTTGAAGCATATCGTTTTACCTGCCTACTAAAACCTAGTTTCTTTACCTTGAAATTTAAGAGCCTCGGATGCCCTACTGCCCCTTTTCCATCCCTATCTTCTGACTACACTCCTGCTGTCTCCTTGTATTCTGTACCCAGTTGCAAAGGCTAAGGCCTGTACAGGTCAGGCATTTCAGGCCAATGAGCGAAGCCTATGGAGAGTAAAGTAATAGGGAGTGGTGGAGGCTGTGGCAAACTGTCACTCCCTTCCTCCTCCTTAAGGACACAGTTTCTGTGGTTGCTCTAGCTGGGAGTGTTCCATGTGGGAATGTGGTCCAGGGTTGCCCCATTTTTTATTTTATTTTTTTATAAAAGAGACACCAAAAAAGCCGGATTTTCTTGGTCATCAACTATAGTTTGAATTGATTCAGTTTTTTTTTTTTTAAGTATGGTATCAACAAAATCCTTCTGCTGATCCCTCCCTCTGGCTTCTTGGTCACAACTCTTGGCTCAGAAGACATATTCTCCATGATCTAGTGTCTCCTGAATTCAAGGAGTGGGGGCAGGTGCTTTCTGCCCTTTTTCTAGTTTCTCTAATCTAGCTTTGCCCTGCTGCTTGCCATAGTTTAGGGAAAAGGCTTTAGGGTGAAACAAATTTAGGTGTCAATTCTGCCTCTGGCACTTAGTGGGTGCCTGACTCTGCGCAATTTACTGGACGTCTTTAAGGTTCATTTTCATTGGATATAAAACCAAAATAATAGTAGTCCCTTTGCGTCCCTGTTGTGAGGCATAGAGACCACTTATGCAAAATGTCTTTAATTATGGTTTTTATGAGCACAGGTCTTATCTTTAGAGATGAAGACTAAGTTTCCGGCATATAAATCTGCGTTATTGTTTTTTTAATGTTGTCATTGAGTTGACTCTGACTCATCAGGGGATCAGGGTAGAGCTGCACTTCATGGGATGTTCAGTGGTTATTATTTTGGAATTCCATGGTCAGGCCATTTTTTTCTGAGATACCTCTAAATCATTGGTTCTCAACCTGTGGGCTGCAACCCTTTTGGAGGTCTAACAACCCTTTCACAGGGGTCGCCTGATTCACAACAGTAGGAAATTAGTTATGAAGTATCCGTGAAAATAATCTTATGATTGGGGGTCAACACAACATGAAGAACCGTATTAAAGGCTGAGGCATGACGAAGGTTGAGAACCACTGCTCTAAATGGACTTAAATTGCCAACCTTTCAGTTAACAGTGAAAGGATGTGAGTTAGACTGGGTTGTCTAGAGAAATAAAACTAGTTACTTTCATATATGTAAAAGAAAGAACTTTATATCAAGAAGTAATTTTATAGTAAACAGGCACTTCAGCCTAGTCCAACTCAACGCATGGGTCTCGTGCTAGCTGGGGACCTCTTCAGACTCATGTAGCCACAGACTGATGATACAGGAAGGTGGCGCAGGAGGCAGGGAGATCACAGGCCAGTGAGTGTCAAGTTGCATCCATCCAAGGTTCGGGGGAAATGTGGCAGGGCGCTGACACGCTCTCTTCAGGTTGGAGGCCCACATGGAGCCACCTGTAGAGGCAGACACACATAGTGTCAACAAAGAGGAAGATGAAGAGCCAGGAAACAGGAGAAAAAGTTCCTAGTATCTCTCTTATAAAAAAGGCCATACCACCAGGATACCACCTGATTGACAGGTTGGACTCCACCCCTACATTTTTCCACAGGTTCAGGTTGACATAAAAACTATTACGTGCTGTATTGGTTTATAGAACTAGTAATATATGCTTAATAAATATGTATTGAATGAATGAAAAGGTCAATCAAGTGTGATACTATTTGCCTGCTTATTCAGGGCATGCTGCCATATCTCTAGCATGATTTGAGTACCACATGAAGACTTCTGGGGTGTCCATAAACAAATAGCAGTACAATATGAGACTTTGATTGTTTCTATTGATCTTCCATATCTGTATCACCAGGTTATGACATTGCTGGACCTGTTGCAATTGGGCTCACTCACTGGAAAAATCCATATACACAAGGCAGACCTACTCTTCCATCAGATCTGCCTCTGTTCATCTCCAAAGATGTAGGCATCCCTGTCTATCACCGATCCATCACGCGGAAGACTGAGCTGGCCACTCCTTTGTCTTGCCCGGCTTCACTCTCCATCACTCCAGTGCCTTCTTACAGCAGCAGCAGCCAGGAAACCCTAAGTCAAGACACAACAGGTAACAGTATTGTCTTCCTTTTGAGGTCCAAGCCTCAGTGGAACTAAGATTCTTTTATGCATTCACTCGCTGAATAAATCACATCTGTGTTTCTGATTGTCTGAGTCTACCGACTCTAAGCCTCACTCCCTATCCACAGCCTTTAATAGGGTATTTGACCAGAGGAAGCTTGCCTTGACTTAGAAATATTTGATCTGCGTGTTTGCTGTGTCTGGTAAAATACCAACTAGAACTCAATGCTAAACTAGAATCCCAGGAATCTCTAACATGACTATCTGAATTTTGTTCATCTTTTCTTTCGTCATCTATCTTGGATCAACTTCTTACATCGAGAAGAGTTTGATGATTAGAAAGTAAGTTTTAGATACCTCAGCCCCTCCTAGTTATGTTGCGCCACCAAACTGATTTATGTCAGGGGATTGCAAACTACTTCTTATGACCATGCTTAGCTTGCTACTTACATATATGGTGGAAACATGAAAATTATATTAAATTGAAACATGTGAAAATTACATTGAATTTAATTCATTTATTAAAAGGCCATGTTTATTGGGATGTAGCTTCTTTTGTGTATTCTCACGTTGTCTGTGGCTACTGTCATGAATGAGTCCGTGGCAGAGCAATGTGATCTACAGCAAGGACTATTTGACCTACAAAACCTAAAGTATTTACTCTCTGGTTCTTCACCGAAGAACTTGACTAACCTCTGATCTGATCTATGTGACTCTTGGGTGTCCTGACTTAAAAAAATCAAGATAAGAAAAATACAAGGGGCTTCAAACACTTTGTGAAAAGTAGAAGGAAAAGACCAGGGACTCTTCCCATGGATTTTTGAAGTTTCCTTACATGTCTCCATTTAAAAACGATCCATTAATTTAGGTGTCATTCAGGTCTAAAAGTCGTGTGTGCCCACGTTGGCCAGTTAGTTCTCATATCCGACGTCCATGTCAGAGGTGCAGCACGTGCAGTATCTGCCATGTTGTTATTTGGGATGTAGAACACTTGGCGCGAATGATCAGCTGAATCCAGTGTGTGATTCCCATGAGAACTAACCCTTTGGATACCAGTCAGTAGTCAATGAGTCAGCAGGGATTCACAGATGCTGCTGCCTAGCGGTGAGACTGCAAAAGTTCTATCAAAAGCAGCCTCTAAGGCATCACTCAATGTTCCATGTCAACATTGATCTGGTTGAAAGTGAAGATTCCTGGTGGGATGGCACCCGGTGAGCTACAGCAGTCCGTACCTGTCGGGCCTCCTCCTCACTGCCGTTTTTGGTTCAGGAGGTTCCCAGAGGCGATCCTGCATAGTGCGTTTAGTCCCCCTGCTAGATTGAGATGGAAAAGACTGGTATTGGAGAGTGTTGGGAAGCCTTAGCCTATCAGCGCTGCACATGACAAATCTAACCGTGTCTCTGATGATTCGGATAGATGGTTCATTTGACCATGGAAAAGTCATGATCTGGAGTGGGAACATGTTCCCTTAGAGTGCATTTGAAATTTCCTGGCCTTTGATTTTATCACGAAGGAAAACAGCATATACTTGCCTTAGCATAGTCAAATCTGAAATTAAGAAGTCAAGTGCTTCCTTTGGCTACATTATCCAAAAGGTTATGGCATTTTCCAACAAAGGAGGGCATGAAATGCCAACTGGTAGATGAACGTTTTATCACGTTTCCCTTTGAGTTGATCTTTTTTCTTTCCACAGAATATCATGCTCTTCAAAAGCAATCCAATTTTTGTAGGGGTTTCTATTTATAACTTGTAGGGCTTTAAAAGAGAAAAGAATATCCTGTTATTTATTTATGAGAACTTTCCACTAGTAATAAAACACTTGAGCTTTCCCAGGCAACTGTTTATTATTGTTTTTGTTTGTATACTTAAAAGCCTGTCCATTTAAAGCTACATTGCACAAGCATGTGGCGTCATTTTTATTATAGAAAATTAGAGATCTGCTGTACAACTTCTACACTTCTCAACAAAGGTGATGTGGAGGATTGTCTCTATACTTATGATTTCTTCCAGAAGTTCATGGATTTTAATATGTACATGAAAGCTTCTTGTTTATGTCGTTTCCTCTCATTTTCAAACATTCTTGCCTCTTGATACTTGGAAGAAAACTCTTGGACAGGAAAAGCGAGTCCAACTAGACTAGAATGTTTGTACATTCCAGAGGTCAGTCAACTCTTCACAGTTGTCAGCTCTCTTCTTTCTCAGTAGACTTCAGGTCTGATGATATGTTTTAAGTATCAAAGGATTCTCCAATCATTTATTGTCTGCTGAAATCTTCATGTGCTGTTTAAGGATTTCTTCAGGTGTGTTTTCTCCATGTTAGACTGTTAAGGGCAAGGTGGATGATGTGAAGCCAGCAGCCTCTCCAGGAGGGAAACACCATGCTCCTGGGAAGAGTCCCCATCTCAGAAAGCCACAGACAGAGACCGTCCAACCCTGTCCTCTGCGTCTCTAGGAGTTGGAATCAATTCCATGAGTTTGAGAGCGGTGTTAAGCTTTGAGTGTAAGATTTCTTCAAATGCACTTTTTAAGTCTCTTTGAAAAATATACCTTGTAGAACCCATCACTCAAAATTTCTGCAAGATATTTAAAAGTCACTGACGTGACTAGAACATTTTGAGTTTTCATTTTATTTAGTTGTTTTCACTCAATCTTCCTTGGTTCAAGTAAAAATTTGATCTTACATCTTTTGTAAATAATGAGATATGGGCACAGTTAGGGTGTTTTAGGAACCCTAAGGTGCTTTTTGTGGATCATAAAAAAGTTGTGGATAACATTGAGAAGATGGAAACTCCAGAACATTTAATTGTGCTCTGGAGAACCTGTGTATGTGTATGTAATTGAGACGTGGTGCTGGCAAAGAGCATTGGAGGTATCACCCACCAATAGAGGAACAAACCAGTCTGTCTTGGCAGGAGTACAACTAGAATGCCTCATAGAAGCCAGAATGGCAAGACCCTGTCTCACCTCCTGTAGACATGTTTTAAGAGAGACTAGTCCCTGGAAAGGAAATCGTGCTTGATAAAGTAGAGGGGCAGTCTAAAAAAGGAGGTCCCTGGCAGGGTGGCTTGACACAGTAGCGGTAACAGTGGACACCAGTGTAGCCTTTGTGAGGACGACACAGGACCCACAGTGTTCCCTTCTGTTGTCCACAGGGTTGCTGTGAGCTAGGGCGGGCTCTGTGGCCCCTAATATTGACCGTGAAAGGGGATCCAGAAAGTCGGTCTCCAGCAGGGTGTCACACTCAATTCAGACGCAGACCACGTGGCACGACAGGCACGATTCACGCGGGCCACATCACATTTTGTTAGATTTATATTTTGAAGTGAGGATTCAGGAATATGGGCAAGGTAATTAGAACATTCTATAATTGCTTTTATTTATTTAGACATTTATTTTATTTAATGTATTTCTAAAACCAAAAATGATTCTTTTTTACCTGAAACTTGCCAGTGTTTTCCTCCTGCTAGTTTTCACTTACCTCTTATGTTGTGACCAGAAAATATATTAAAATAACTAGTAAAAAAACACAGACTTTTGGACAGCTGACAAACGTGATGCACAATCATAATGACTTCCCTCTAAAAATGTTCACGAGTGCTGCTGCTAGGTATGATTCATGATAGCATGACCCAGAGTGCTCTTTTCAACCTTTTCGCTATTGGGATCTATGTACATTTTGTGACACTGTGAGTGGCAGACATAGAACTTCCAAACATGACTGCAACTGCGTCAGTGCATTTATACACAGGAAAGGCCCTGTGCCACGTTAAAGGGTTAATGAGGGAAATGTGTGTATGGTATTGCTTCGATCTCCTCTCTGTGCTATTTTCTTTCTTTCTTTTTTTTTTTAATTTTCATTTTATTTCAGAACATCACAGGCCACAAAAAATTACCTTGGGGGCCGCATGCAGCCCTTGACCCTCCAGTTTGATACCCCTGGTCTAAATGAATGAAACAGCAGTGAACTGTTCCCACAAGGTTTCTTATGCCTCCCCCCACCCCTCACAGACATGTCTCTGTATTTAAAGGGTCCGCGTTGGTGCTGTTGGATAAGCAATGGAGACTGCTAAGCGTAAGTTCAGTGGTTTGGATCCGCCCAGCTGTGCTGTGGTAGGCAGATAAACTTATCTGCTCAGGGAAAGACATATAAATTCAGATACTCTCTATAGGGTCTAATGAGTCAGCATTAACTCAATGGCAGTGGGTTTTGATCTGCATCATATAAATCCTATAAGTAGTTGGTTGCATCGATAAACCATAGATGATACAGATATATTTCTGTATATACGTACATGTGCGATTGTTTGGTGGCATAGAGTTGGTTCTGACCCATAGCAACTCCGTGTACAAAAGAGTGAACCATTGCCCGATCCTTCTTCACCCTCCCACTTGACTTTGTGTTTAAGCACACGGATGCTGCCACTAGGCCAGTCCATCCTGTTGCTGCCCCTCTGCTACACCAAGCGTGATGTCCTTCTCCAGGACCTGCTGTTTCCTGACAACGTGTCCAAAGTGCGCGAGATGAAAGGCTCTCTACCCTGGCCTCTAAGGAGCATTCTGGCTCTATTTCTGTCAAGACAGATTTGATTGTTCTTTTGGCGGTCCACAGTACTTTCAGTCGTCTTCACCAGCACCATAATTCAAATGCATAGATTCTTCTCTGGTCTTTCTTTTTCAACATTTAACATTCACATGCATATGAAGCAATGGAAAAGACCATGGCTTGGGTCAGACATACCTAAGTCCTCAAAATAACCCCCTTTCTTTTCAACACTTTTAAAGGTCTCATGCAGCAGATTTACCCAGGGCAATGCATCTTTTGATGTTTTGACGGCTCCTTCCAGGAGCATTGATTGTGGGTCCAGGTCTTTGATAACTTCCAGCTTTTCTTCATTTGTGATGCTATTAGTTATTAATCAGGTTGTGAAGATTTGGGTTTTCTTTTGTTGTTGTTGTTGTTGGGGAGGTTCCTTTCATTTTGTTCGATATCCCCGCCACAATAACAACTCCTTTAATTTAAACTAAAAACCATAGAGGATTCTTGAGGGGATGGCAACAAAGAAACAGGGCCATAAAAGACTGAGGACTGGATAAAGAGTCAGCGAATCACCTTGACTGGGCTCTTGAAATTGCTGGCGGCTTGGAGCTGCAGCTGTTGGCCATTGGGTGGATCTTGAAACCACAGAGCCTGGGTACAAACTGGTTGACAGGCCTCTTGGGCCAGTACTCAGGGTGCACCATAAAGAGCATGTGAGGGAAGCTGGTACCGAAGTTGGTGCTGTCCGTGTGATGATGCCTGGATGATGTGGGTGTGTAAACGTCCATGCACTTGGGGCAGTAGAGTTTCACCATGGCCTCGCCTGGGATGTCTGACAGGCCAATGGGCAGCATCGGCTGGTTCTCACAGTATACATGGAGACAGTAGCCAATGTCTATCTGCTGGTACTTTTCCAATATCTGGACAATGCCACGGTTGGTGAGGACGTAGTAGGTGTGCATCAATTCATATAGCATCTCTGCCTCCTGCCCAATCAATTCACTCTAGTTGGGGTTGTCTTCTAGCTCTGCATCAGGCTCCAGGTCCAAGATCATATCTAGGGTCAGGGGACCTGTCATTGAGTCCTGTGAGGTTGAACTTACCTTGGATATGGCCTTCACCCACTTTACAGAAGAATTCATTGCCATGGAGCCCACAGAACAGAAGATCCAGGGTGTCTCCTCTGAACTGCTCATCTTCACGTCAGCTGCTGGATGGGGACCGGGACCAGGGAGGGGAGGGGAGTCACTATAATGTGGTGGACCCAACTGTGGCAGGTGAAGCGCAATGGGGTAGGCGGGGGTGGGGAGGTGCTTTGGGTTATCTTTACATTGAATTGTAATCCATACTGAAGACTGCTTGTTGATATTCATCAGGTAGTATTTTAAGTCTTTCTCACTTTCAGCAAGCAAGGTTATGTCATCTGCATATCACAGGTTATTAATAAACCTTCCTCAAACTCAGATGCCACATTTTTCTTCATATAATACAGTGTCGCTGAATATTTTCTTGGTATCTAGACTGAGTAAGTGTGGTGGTGAGAGAATGCAACCTTGACAAACACCTTTCCTGATTGAAATCATGCATTCTGCCCTTGCTGTACTCACATACCTGCTTCTTGACCCATGTAGAGATTCTGCTATAATTGATGAGGCACAACTGAACATTTTCTGGTATGCTTCACTTTGAACCCAGATCCATCCATCTGACATCACAATGATATCTCTTATTCCATATATTCTTCTGAATCCATCCTTCCTTTGGAAGTTCCCTGTCAGTGGACTGCTGCACCAATGTTGGATGATCTTCAGCAACATTTTACTTGATTGTAATACCACTTGTTTTCTACTTTGGGCATTCTGTTGGGTCACTTTTTTTGGAATGGGCACAAATATGGGTCTCTTCTATTCAGTGGAGATCCCTGTTTTGGTTTTTGAATAATGTTTTCAGTGCTGTTTGGACTAGTACCATTGGCTCTTTCTCATATGCAACCTCCTGAAATGGTAGAATGCCAACTAGTTCTTTTTGACATAGTACTTTTGTATATTTTTCATCATGTTTTTATGCTTCCTTCATCATTCAATATTTTGCTCATAGAATTTTTCAGTAGTGTAACTTGAGGCTTACATAGTTTTCTTTAGTCTTTTCAGTTTAAGATGTGCTGAGCATCTTTTCCCCTTTTGATTTTCTATTTCTGGCTCTTTGCACATCTTATCATATTATTTTACTTTCTCTTCTCAAACTACTCTTTGAAATTTTCTTCTTTGTTTTTTTTTTTGGCTTATTCAATTCATTTTAATACAAAAGTGGGGGAGAAGCACAGAAAGCAAAGGCTGTGGGCACGATCTCCAGCATTAAAAGTGAGCAGAAATATACATGATGAAAAAAAGTCTCTATGTACATCTACAGGTTGAAAATAAAGATTATACAGATTTATATAGGAGTTCTCAATGTATCATTTACCACAGTTCCATTATTGAAATATTTAATGATATATTTAAAAGCAACAAATAAATAATTGTGCATATTAATTGGATCTGTTCTGAAAAAGAATTGTTTATTTTTCTTTGGGAACAGTGTTTTTGGCATTCCTGACTTGTTATCATGCTAAGACGATAAATATGGATATCACCATAGACTACGACTCGCTACCATTTAACTTCACAATTTATTCCACGTGCCTTAGCTATTCTGTGATTAAGAGAAAATCTGGAGTCTCTTCTGACATCCACTTTGATCTTGCCATTCTTTCTTGTCTTTTCAGTTACCATTTTCTTTTGTCATGAATAACATTCTTGATGCCCTCTCACAGCTCCTCGGGTCTTCTGTCATTAGTGGGCCCTGGTGCAACTCTGTTCCTGAGATGTCCTCCACATTCAGATAGAATAGACTCAAAGTTGTGTTTTGGTTCTCACGGACTTGTTTTTATATTCTTCAGCATCAACTTGAACTTTCACCTGAGCAGTTGGGGGTCTGTTCCACAGTCATTCCCTGGTCTTGATTTAGCTGCTGATTGAGCTTTTCCATGGTCCCTTCCCCCAGATGCAGTCAATTTGATTTTTTTGCATTCCATTTTGAGAATTACTTGTGCACGATTCTCATTTGTATTGCTGAGAAAAAGGTGTTTGCTTTGAACGTTATCAGCCTTGCAAAATTCTATCATGCAATCTTCAGCTTTGTTTCAACTCCCAAGACCATGTTTTCCAACTGCTATTTCTTCCTCTCTTTCTACCTTTTGTATTCCAATCACCAATAACTAATAATCACCAATAGCAATCTTGAATGTATATTTCATCTATTTCAGACTCAAGATATTCAGAGAATTGTTCAGTTTCCCCATCACTAACTTTTGTGATTGGTGCATAAGTTTGACTAAGAGTTGTGTTGGTTGGAAATGCTTGGATATGGACAGATATGAACTTAAAGGCATTCCTCTTAATTGGGTCATTCCCATCATAGGAAACCATGTGATTTTCTGATTCAAAATGCCCATTCCCAGTTAATTTCAGCTCACAAATGCCTATCATATCAATCTTTATGTATTATAATTCGTTTTTCTCAATTACAATCTTTCTAGATTCATGCTTCATCTATCTTAGGTTTTGATGAATAGATGTTTTGCAGCTGTTTCTCTTCAGTTGGAGTTGCACCTCATCAGCAAATGAAGGTCCTGAGGGCTGTCCTCCCACAGACTTTACTCCATCCACGTCCATCCTCACAGTCAACTCTTTTGAGAAGAAAGCTGTTCTTCCTCTGTCAAACTTGGATTGCCTTCTTCCTCCGAGGGGCTTATCTTCTGGCACTAACTCTAACAATGTTATGCTTCTATTAATTAAGTTGAAAGTTTCGGACAATGTTTTGATGCCATCCATAAGATGTTAGTGGCTAATTTCTCTGGAGCAAACAGCCAATTCCTTCTTTGTGGTCTGTTCCTCATCTGGGGGTCTGCTGAACCCTCTTCACCATGGGTGACTGTCTGCCATCTTCTACCTCACTTTCCAGAGGCGTCTGCACAGTCCTTATTCTTAACGCTGCACCATCCTTTAAAGATGCATGATTTTGTATCTGTTATATGATCTAATTATCCTTTATTCCTTAGAAGAAAATTTCCATAATTCTTTAACAAGTTCTTAATTACCAAAATATAAATTTCTATAATCTTGTAGCTTACAGAGGACCACCTCTGTGTGTTCTTTCCCATTTTTTTCATTAGAATAATGAGTCATTCTTCTACTGGTGCCTAGGGAATAGGGGACAGGGATTCTGCCAAACATCCTGTAATATATAGTAGGATATAATCCCGAACTCGTGTTCAGTGTCAATCATCAGTCCTTTTTTATAGTTTAATGCATTTTAATAGCAAACTTACAGGAACAGCACAACACAAAGACAGACAACATTAAAAACATGTTCTTCTGCATGTAAGACAACTTAGTTAGAAAAGTGTAGCAAATGGATGAAATCTACTGTATGATAAAAATGCCACAAACACCATTTAGTTAGCGTCAATAAGAAATGTACTTATTTTAAAAAAATCCAAATGCTGGCATTGTCCAGAAAAAAGTTAACAGGTTTATTTATAATTGTTATAAAGTTGAGCTGCTGAAACATGTTCACTGAAACATTTTTGACTTGCATTAATGCTTTATATCCCTGCATTATATTAAAAGTCCACACACAAATGAAAATGCAAAACTGCCAATTTCTGTCCCCTATTTTTTCCAATCACAATCATATACTTACATACCTTTTAACCCCATGGGAAACAACAAAAATGAAAAACCTACCATTTAGAACTACCAGTAACAGGAAGAAGAGGGTTATTTTTTAAAGAATGAAACGTTTCCCATCATAGTGAATCTTTAAGCACTCTCTCCACGTATGCGACGTGATAGCTGGATGTCTTTTGACATCGTTGTTACAAGTTTGGCATGGGTAGCACAGAGACTGGCGTCTTCAAAAAGGCCAAGTAGATAGACCTCATCCACCTCTTGCAAAGCACCAATAGCTACTCTCTGGAAGTGCAGGTCTCTTTTGAAGTCCTGAGTGATTTCTCTCACCAGACGCTGGAGAGGGAGTTTGTGATTCAGAAGTTCAGTGGACTTCTGATGTCTAATTTCATGAAGTGCCACAGTACCAGGCCTGTAACAATGAAGTTTCTTCACCCCTCCAATAGAGGGCACGCTCTTGTGAGGGGCTTCCCCCACCCCTGCCTCCATCACTGCCCTGGTGGGAGTAGAAGGCCCAGCCTTGCTTCTGGAGAGCTGCTGCTGAATTTGAACCTACAACCCTGTGGGTCACAGTCACGCACACAACCACTGCGCCACCAGGGCTCAGCTTGCCAGGGGCTTTTGTAGGCAGCTTCTGCCTGGGTGCTTTACTGCCGTTGATTTGTGGGCAGTCTGTTTGGTCCGAGCCATGGTAGCGACTCCTCCTCACTTACCCCCCTTCTCCTTCAGCTGGAGCTGGGCAAGCTAGATGCGGCTGTGGACACAATTGAAAGATGGCGCCCATCATCAGTTCTTAAAGCTCCTTTGTCTTATTGAGTTTCTCTTCTAATGGCGTGTCCTGTACTTGCATCTTCACAACTGACCCCCCTTCTTTATGACATTTGCAAGGTTGTCTTTGATAAAGGGTGTCCCTGGCAATGTTGGTTTTCCCCTCTTCGGGTTTTCTGATGTTCATTAACTTTCCCCAAATTGTCCTTCTCACTGCACCTAGACCTTTTATATTCATGTTTACATCACCACTATTGACATATTTAAGCAGTTAGTTCTGTGTGTTGAGTGGGGCCATGGGAGGGAGGTGGGGGAGCTGCCCTGTGCACCACAGAATTGTTAGCAGCATACACAGCTTCTAACCAGTTATTGTGAACTGCATTCCCACACTAAATTGTGACTACCCAAAATGTCTCCCAATATCATCAAATAACTGCTGGGATGCAAAAATCACTCCCACTCGCAAACTAATAATTTACACCAATTAAGCCGGTCTTGTTTGCAGAAGCTGTGTTTGGTGGGAGTGATCTGGTAGTATAATTACTGAGAATGGGCTTATGAATTATAATGTGTTTTCTTATATTTTAATAAATGGCTTTTATAAATTGTACATAAAAGAATGTAGGGATTTTCCTTTCATTCCCTTACCCGAAAGACATAGTCACTTTCTCTCTCTTCTTCATTTGTCTCTTTAATGCTAATTTTCTTTTCTAAAATGAAATTTTTTATTTTATAATTTTATTGGTGTCTCTTAAAACTATCATAACATCCCATAGTTTGATCACATCAAGCAATATTATGCACTTAGTATCACAATCAGTTTCAAAACATTTTATTTCTTCTTGAACACTTTGATATCAACTCCCCTTTATACCCTTAGTCCTCTACTCTATCCCCAGAAATCCTTTCTTTCCTATAATAGTTTTTTTGCTATATCTTACACAGTCCAATATATCCATTTGTATATAATTCTGTTATTCAATCCATTGAGTGGGGTTGGTTATATAGTCAGCAATACTATCTCCTCCCTATTTCCCTTCCCCAACTGCTTTTCCTCTACCCTCAAGGAACCATTACTCCTATTACTATTCCTAACAGGCTTTCTATCTTGAATTTCATGTATTGAATGATCTTAAATATACAATGAGCATATGCAAATCCAACATAATGAAGTAAAACAAATGAAAAATAATAGTAATCGGAAGAACTATTAAAGAACTAGAGGATAGGGGCTGAGCCCCGGTGGCATAGTGGTTGTGCACGGGACTGCAGCCCACTGGGATGGAGGTTTGATTCTAGCTCCATGGAGCAAAGGCTGGGCCTCCTACTCCCACCACCTGAGGGCAGTGATGCCTCCCCCCCAAGAAAAACAAAACAAAACAAAAAGAACTAGAGGATAGTTACATGTTTCATCTATACTATACAACCCCTTGAATTTATCATCTCTTTTGTGTGGACTTTCTGAGAGTTATTGCCCAATTATGTTATAGGTGAGTATTGGGCATAGGAGACACTTGACACCTGCTCTCTCTCTCTCTGAAAGAGCCTCCAAAATATGTTTTTCTGAAATCAATTTCTATTTGTCTCTAAGACCAGTGATACTCTCTGCATCTCTACAGTTGAGAATAAGTGAAGACGCTTCCTTTTTGCCATGCCCTTACCCACAGTCTCCTATTTCTCAACCCTTTTCTTTAGTAGTCTCCTGTTAGAGTTGAGTTTTACAGAACATGATGGATGCAGATTGAAGTTACCAAAGATTTCATCTTGCTTGGATCCACATTTAATGCTCAGCAAACAAAGCAAGAACTCAAACAGCATGCTGCATTGGGCAAATCTGGTGCACAAGTCTGCTTTAGGGTGAAGAACCTTGTATGCATGTGAAAGTTGGAATTGAATAATGTGATAGGTAGGCTTGTGGTGAAGGCATGGCCAAAGAAGATAAATAGGTTTGGCCAATGAACACATGGACATCAATTGAAGGGTGGAGATATAAATGAACAGGTTTTCCCCACCCTTGCTCTCTTGCTCTTGGATCTTTCGAGCAGCCGGCTGCCTTGTTTGTCCTGTGCCTTCATCTCCAAGCTACACTACCCGTGGAATACCTAATCCATGGACTGTGTTGCTGTGAGTTGAGGTTCCTTCAACCCCTATTTCACCACACTCCTGACATATACATCTCTTGAGCTGGGGACTGTTGGACTCTGTTATCTGGTTGACTATTGATGACTTGCTTTGCTGTTTGCTGCTTGTGACCCGATAGCCTGAATTGCTCTACAGCCCTGACTACTCAGCGGTCCTTAAGACTCAAAAGACTGCCAGTATACTAGCTGTCTCATGCAAGTTTGTTACACCGCGCCACTTGTACTGCTTTATTAATTAGTTAACTGCTTATTCTTTATGTTTGATATCTTCCTAGCTATATAAATATATAGAAAGAATTATTAGGGCCCTGGTTTTGTTCTCTAGAGAACCCTGTGTAGCACAAATAAGGAAAACTGTGGAATAATTGAAGCATTGGCATTATGGCCCTGGTCAAGAATACTGAACACCATACACTGTTAGAAGAACAAACAAATCTATCTTGGAAGAAGTATAGCCAGCATGTTCCTTTAGGAATGAGGATGGCGAGACTTTATCTCATGTGTTTTGGGCATCTTATCAGGAGAGAACAGTCCCTGAAAAAGGATATCATTCTTTGTAAAATAGAAAAGCAAAGAAGAAAGGATGAACTTTGAAGAGCTAGATTGACATGGTGGCTGTAACAATGGGTTCAAATTTTTACACAGATGGGGCAGGACCAGTCAGTATTTTGTCCTATTGCATGTAGGACCACTATGTGTTGGATGTGACTTGATCACACCTAACAGGCCACACATTTCAGATGTTCCTAATAGGTTTCAAACATGCATTCACTTGCAAAGAGGAAGGGAGATGTTGTGAAATGACTGTTGTGTGTTCCAGATCAGTGACTATTCCCAAGCAGTTTAACTCTTGGGCATAAAGTCTGAATGCAGCACTGTCTTATCATGGTATGTGTGATGTCCATTGACTTTCCTGATAGCTTCATTGGCTTTTTGATGCTGATGTCCATTGACCTTTCCTGATAACCTCCTTGAATTTCCTGATGTATGGACTCTGAAAATTTGAGATGTGCCAAGCCAAAATGATATACTAGCTTAGTAGCTTAGGAAAAGTGTCTACATTAATAGCATGATTTCATTTTCTTTCAACAAATTGAGATCAGATACTTTCAGAATCAATACTGAAGGAAGACTTTGTGTGCGTGTGTGCGTGTGTTAAATTTCAGGGGTGACATACCATAAAAGGTGATTTTGCAACTTGAGCTGCTATTGGGACCATGAGTTGCAGAGTCATCTGACCCAGTTGGGAGACAGCATACTCCCTTTTAGGCATGCCCAAAGGAACTCATGCCCAAAGGAACTCACTGACTAGCTCTTGTCCACGTACTGGGTACTCACCCAGTCTAGGGCCTTTGTGCTTGAATATCAACCCTGTTAAATCTATGGTGCAAAGTAAGGAGACACCAGAAACACTCTGAAGAATTAGAAAATAGTTTCTAGGCTAATAGAGTTAAACTTGGAATAGCTGCACTTCTCTGTATAGCGGAAGCCTATCAAAGAAGGAAAGCTTACAATATTTTCCATTAAAAAGAGCAATAGACAAGCGGTTAGGCTGTATAGTGTTGCAGGAGCAGCATGTTATTTAATGTGGCTTGTCTAGCCAAACTCTGTGTAACTCTCAACAAACAACCTTTTCTTGAGTCCAGGTAAGAAGGTGGAGGCAGAGCGGTGGGCAGAGAAGACATTGATAGGATTCATCTGTGAGGAGTTGTGAACAGGATTCATGGTGATTGCCATCCTGCTGGCAATGAAATGAGTCTTCAGCAATGCAGGAGAAGGGATCTCACCAGAGGTGGGAGTGAAGCGTGTCCTCTGGACCCTGAGATCACTGCACAGAATCTGTCCTGGATTCCCTTTATTTCCATTTCTTATCTATACTAGTGTACATCCTCTGCTCTAGCCAGATTTGTAAGGTAGAATTGGGATCATGATAGTGAGGGGAGGGAAGCATTAAAGAACTGGAAGATGGTTGTGTGTTTCATCATTGCTATACTGCCCATTGCTATATCTGTTGATAGCCAGGCACCATCAGTTTTCTTCACCACATTTGCTTATGGACCCACTTTGTCTTCAGGAAGGTGAGCATCATAGAATGCCAGTTTAATAGAACAAAGTGTTCTTGTATTGTGGGAGTACTTGAGTGAAGGCCTAATGTCCATCTGCTACCTTAATACTAAACCTATAAGTATATGCACACATTTATATTTCCCCATCATCATATATAACGGCTCCAATCCTAACTATGTGGACAACCTTCCCTCGCCCCAGAAGAATTTACTTCAGAGGACAGCACTGAAACTACAGCTCAGGGAAAGGGACATGACTGATCAGTTTTACTTATTTTTATGTGCTTTGTCAGGATGACCCATCCCCACTGATCACTATTCCACAACATGTGAGTGCTTACCACCTATTGATGAATGGGCAGGGTAGCTGTCTGGTGAGGTGGGGGTGGAGTGAGCATGCATACCTGTTTAGCAAGCATGCTCAGTGACTGTGTTAGGTAGAAATAGACCGTCACCTGCTCTGTTTTAGCATATAGTGGTGCTTGCCAGATGGTTGGTTCGGAGAGTAAGATGAGATAGTGGTGCAGTAATGCTCTCTGAAACTTATCAAGAGGGTGTGTGGTATGTGAATAGGGAAGTGAGAATGCTCTCTACCTTTCATAGGGCTGGTGGGGGTCTTGTGGGCAATTTGGGGCACAGAAGTTCCCCATGACTCTTACTAGGTAGATGGGTGTGTTAGTGTGGGTAGACTAGAGCAACAAATTCATAGACACTTATATATGTGTAAGAGAGTACTTTCAGTAAAGAGTGATCGTACATTTAGAAAGCATCCTAACCCAGTCCAGATCAAGTCCATAAGTCCAATATTGGCTCATATGTCCAGTGCCAGTCTATAAACTCCTTTTCAGACCCAGGCAACATATGCAATGATGCTGAGTGCCGGAAGATCACAGGTCAGTGGTTGAAAAGTATGTGGATCCAGTGGTGATAGAATCATTTTAGTGCTGGCATAGGTTTCCATTTGACTCCTCCAGCTCCAAGGCTCTGCCTGCCATCAGCATAGCTCCATGTGGCTTTTCAACAGGATTGTCTTGCAGCCAGAGAACTATTTATTTCCATGGCACCTCCAAATGAGGTCATCAAGCTGTGACCTGATTGACAGACTAGACTCCACCCCTTCCCAAGTGGACACCAGATTATGTAACTGTCACTGTGGGTCAGGAAGGGTGTAAAGCGAATATATACCATGATCTCTAAGGCAGTGGAGTTCGAGAAAGAAGTTTGTGCTGCTAATCACCAAGGAATGGGGAGGGTGTGTGTTCCTCTGCTTACCAGGTTTGGATGCTGGGGCACTATCACCTGGCTGCAACCAGTACCTGACATCTGGCCCCAACCCACTGGGAGTAGTAAGGAGGCTGCCCAGAGTCTGGCTGAGTGGAGGAGTTCCCGTTGACAGTCTATGGATTAATTAATCTGTGTGAAACATATACCCCACTGGTCTGTGGATCATGGCTCCTTCCCTGCTCTCTGGACACCAGAATTCTAGGAGCCCTCACGTCCCTATTCCTATACTTTCCCTTCTTAGCCCTGGTTCATGTTCCACTCATCTTGTTTTATTTTGGCCATATCTGTTTGTGATTTCCTGGGATGCATACAAAAGTTGGATGATGAGGAAGACCAGACAAGAATTGATGCATTTAAGTGGCAGTGTTGGGCATGACTATGTAATATACCACGGACAGCCAGCAGAACAAACAACTCTGTGCTAGAAGAACAGTGGGAATACTCCTTAGAAGCAAGGATGATGAGATATTGTCTCACACACTTTGGACGTGTTATCAGGAGAAAGGAGTCCCTGGAAAAGGACACCAAACAAAGAGATCCTGCTCAATGAGGTGGATTGATGCAGCGGCTGCAACAATGGGTGCAACCATGACGATTGTGAGGATGGAACTGAGTCACTGAGTGAGTTGGAACTGACTCAAAAGCACTAGAAATAAGAAGCTGTTCAGGCCAGGAAATAGAATAGAAAAGCAGTGCAGGCAAGGGGATCTCGCATGATGAATAGTGGAATTCCAGGGCCAAGAAAACCACAAACAAAAACTAAGCCCATGGCCTCTGAGTTGATTCTGACTTACAGGGACCCAGAGTGGTCCACAGTAGAAGTACTCCAGAGTTTTGTTGGCTGTAATGTTTGTGGACACATATTGCCAGGCCATTTTTCTGTGATATCATTGAGTGGTTCAAACCATCAACCTGGGCTAGACTCAACAATCTAGCACATACTGTGCTACCTAAAGACCTTGATTCCAGGAATAGGCCCAAACCACTAAACTCATGCCTTGGAGTTGATTCAGACTTACAGTGACCTGTAGGACAGCACATAAGTGCCTCTGTGGGTTTCCAAGAATGTAAATCTTTGGGGATTAGAAATCTTTATCTTCTTCCCTCTGGGAGGCTCGTGGTTTTCGACCACTGACTTTGCCATTAGAAAGCAGCCCAACACATGAAGCCACCAGGACTCTGGGGTGTAAAGGTGGTATTTATATTGAAAGTAAACAGTTGAATGTATTATCCGTAGAAATATCATTGAACAATGTGGCTGAGTTCTCTGGGACTATTACTTCGATGGTCTATTTCTGGAATGCTATGGGTTATTTGACATTTGAGAGTGGACTGAGCATCTGAACCAGTATGTATTTGCTATTTCTCTGGGAAAAACTGAAGTTGGGAACTTCCTGTTTTTTGCCGCTACAAGGATTATTATCACTTCATTTGATAAGATTTGGCTAAGATAATAAATTCACCCAGCTTTCTTCAAGTTTCCTGTTTTCCTCAAGATGACTTTACTGTTTTTGGAATTCTAAGGGATAGCTTGTCAGTTAATTTTTGACTCTAGCACCATTCTGTCAATTTCTTCTCTATGTGGGGTAGTCATTTAGGTTTACAGGATTGAAAACATCAGTGAATCAGGGAATGATTAATGGCACATGAGAACAAAGTCAATTAAATAACAGCTATGGAGTTACTTTAGAGTTTCTCATTTAGAAACTGTCTTGATTTAATACTACATTAAATCTTAAAACTGCATTAAAACAGCTATCTATATTTTATACTCAATAGGCATTTAGATGCACCAGTGAAGTCATCCAATTACCTACTTTTTAAATTCTTAGTACTCAAAGTGTTGTCACTTTGAGATCCGAGATCCTGGATTGGGATCAGATTTTAAGCAGGACACCATTGCCCGGGGGAAGGGGTACTTGATTAAAAATTTGGTCTATATGGAGCAACAAAAATGTTCATAGAGAGCTGAGTCTCGGTGGCGTAAGTGGTTGAGTGCGGGACTGCAGTCCGCGGGCTTGGCAGTTTAAATCCAGCTGCAGCTCTCAGAAACAGTGCTGGGTAGCTCCCATGACCACCAGAGGGCAGTGATGCCCCCTCCAAAACAAAAAAACAAAAAATGTTCATAGAATGCAAAAATAGTATTGTAATATATTTATTTTAATTTTAAAACACCGTGGGTTGTTGTTAAATGGTTAAAAAGTGGGATGTCTGGTCACCTCACCCAAAGGGGTAGATTAGAGAGATTTAGGGAGCTTGCTGCAGCAGGGCTTGGTGATACAGGGGATGCTGTTTTCGAGGCCCTGGTGGTTTAGTGGTTGTGATTGGGTTTCAATCCATGTTCTTGGCACTTTGAAATCACCACAGGAGAAAGCCTGAGTTTTCTATTCTCATAAACAGTCTTGGAAGTCCACAGGGGGTCCTTATGCATTAGCATTGACTTGATGGCAGTGAGTTTGGCTTGGGGTTTGGTCTTTATAAATGCCCCAGGTATTTTCAGTAAAGTTAAAATTGAATATTGAAGTTTCATAGTTCAAAGTGGTATCTCTCCAACAGGGCGTCCAAACCATTCTTTCTGGTTGACCTCACCATGCCACTCCAGAGACACTGAGTCGGAGTGTACAATTTAACAAGAGTCCCAGGTAGATAATTCTGTTTAAGAGTCACCTGGGGATTGTGTTCCGCCATAGTTTCAGATTCATTATGTGCAAGGCAGAGAAGCAAATTCTCAGCAGGGGGTGGGACTAGACCTGGTTGGTGCATAAAAATCTCCCAAGCAACTTTGTAAAATGTGGAGCCTGACTCAGTCATCTGAGGAGGCGGGTGGGGAGAGTCTACATTTCCCCCAAACTCCCGAGTGCTACCAGATGCCAAATTCGGTTTGTTCTACAGCTGGGACTCCAGCGTAGGACATATCTAAAACACATTATACCAAAGAATGTATGGTGCTGTGAAGAAAAAATATTATCCTCTTCTTCAAGATCCTTCACAATATTATTTATCAAAGAATACTTTGGAAAACCCTCAGTAACCCTCCATAAATGGCATTTGCCTCAGCATCAATTGCAAGTGGGAGATGTGCTCATTCGGTGCTATAGCTAAGCAGAGCATTACTGACCTTTGAGATGTGATAGAGCTCCAACCTTTCCAGTAGAATTCCTGATGATGCTATGGTTAAACATATTAGCGTCTGCTAATTGAAAGGTTGGTGGTTCCTACTCACCTAGAGACTCCACAGGAGAACAGTGGGGGCCGTTCCGCTCCTAGGATGGCTATGTGCTGACATTGGGCTTGATGCCACCCACAGCAGCTTTTCCATATGCGTTGTGTATGAAAAGGCATATGGTTCATATACAATGAAGCAACCCAACAACAATGGAACTGTCGAAGAGGGAGCTGAGTTGTCTCAGGTCAGATTGCCTCAGAAATGGATTCCACGTGGAATCCAGGAACATACATTCAGGAAGTCTATTCTGTAGGGTTCTTGGCATAATATCCTGCGTATGTGAGTTGGGGTACTGGGGTAGAAAATGAATAAAGCAGAATTGCACATAAGGAGACTTTGGGCTATAGTACTAATGCCTCAGTTGATTCCATAGGGATATCTGAACAAAATTGTCCTGCAAAGGGAAGGGACTTTCATAACTCCTGTGTCTGACATTGACAGAAACATTTTGAAGGCAATCCTCAGAGAGGGACTCAGATGCTACTTGATGAAAGTATAAAGGGATGGAGTCCAGCCTGTCAGTCAGGTCATAGCCTGATTGATCCCTCTTGGTGGGTGTGACTTTCTCGTGAGAATTTTGGGATCTTCTTTCTCTCTTGATCTGCCACCAGTAACGGCTGGCCCCCCCCCCCACCATGTCCCTCCCTCTTGCTCTGTTTCACCATCCTTCTAACACCACAGAGAACCCTGCTGATATCAGTCAGAGACCTAGATCCACAGGACTTTTCATCCACCAGCCCATGATCTTCCTGTACTTGGCATCATTACATGTTCTGCATGAGTTTATGGATAAATATTGGGCATATGGTCTAATAATAGACTTAGGGACTTGATCTGGACTAGGCTGGGATATTTTCTCAGTATACAATTGCTCTTTGATATAAAGCTCTCTCTTGTACACACAAATAAATGTCAGTCAATTTGTTTCTCTAGTCTACCTGGACCAATACATATAGTATAATAACTACAAATAAAAGTAGTTTGAAGTGAAGCGATTAAGAGGGTATAAGTGGGGTACTGTCTAATAGAAGGGATCCTGATGGCACATTGGACTGCTAACCACAAAGCGGACAGTTCCAAACCATCTGCCACTGAAAGAGTTACAGACTCAGAAACCCACAGGGGCAGTTCTATCCTGCCCTACAGGGGTGCTGTGACTCAGCATCAACTCATTGACAGTGAGTGAAAATGTCATTGGACATAGGAATCCCATTTGAAAATTCTCTTGCTGATCGAAATTGAGACATCTGAATATTGAAAAGGGTAATGACTATAAAGGGATGCTTGCAACAAACACTTGAAGAATAATGGAGAAAATAACAATTGTAAAGTAAGCTAAACAGAATATAAAATGGTAAAATGGAATAGTTTTGACAGTTCTTTAAAAGTTAAATCCTTACCTACTGTATTACCTAGTTGTTCCATTCCTTGGTATTACCCAAGAAAGACAACAGCGAGCTGAGCCCTGGTGGCGTAGTGGTTGAGTGTGGGACTGCAGCCCGCGGGCTTGGCAGTTCAAATCCAGTGGCGGCTCTCAGGAGCAGCACTGGGCAGTGCCCACGATCACCAGAGGCAGTGATGCCCACAAAAAGAAAGAAAGAAAGAAAGACAATTGCGTATGTTTACATAAGCTATTGCATATGACTATGAATAGCATATTGGGAATAGCACTATTCCCAGTAGTGGGAAACCAAAAAGAACCCAATGCTCGTCAACAGGCGAAGAGATAACAAGGTATATCACTTCCATACAGTTGCATACTACTCAGCGATAAAAGGAACTAGTCAGAACACTCTCAGTTGGTAATGGGGCACCACCTGATTCTTCATATCTCAGAGCCATGGATCATGTTAGGATAGGGCTGGGGAATTTCCAGTTCATATGCTGTATAAGCCCCACAAAATCAACAATACCAACTAACATCACATATCCCATAAAAGAGAAGCACTTCCAGCTATCTTATTAGGGGTGAGTTGAATGTTTGACCAGTCAGTGGTCAGTGAATGATGTTATAAATATCCGAATGGCCTTTGGCAGGAAAAAAGGTTTCCTGCTTTTGTATTAGAAAGTCTTGCATAGAGTGGAAGAAAAATGTAGAACAAAATCAAAATCATAAAAACCAGGTTCATTAGTCAGTTATAGTCTGGTAGGACCCCTGAGCATTTAGTCACTCTTCAAGTCTGAAATTAAACTCAGTCAAGGCTCAATTTTCAGCAAAACTATGGAGAAGTCTATAAGGTGAATAGTAAAACTAAGGAAGTATGTACTCCTTAGAATAACTCCTTAGAACAATCAACCATTTGAGACAAGAGAGGCAGCATTTCCCCAAGAACAAAGTTTGGAAAACAGAAAGGGACAGGAAAGGAGGAATGGAAACAGGAAGTAGGATGAGTGATGTTATATTGTGGGGATGGTAATCAATGACACTGAGCAAGAATGTATGAGTTGTTGAATGGAAACGGATTTTCTCTGTAAACTTCCACCCAAATCACAATAAAAAGTTTTAGCATAAAAGGATCTATCAATATATGTAACAGCATGAATGAACCTCAAAATAGTGATGCAGCATGAAAGAAGCCAGACAAAGAGAATTCATACTGTGATTCTGTTTATATAAATTTCTGGAAATATTCAAACTTATCTACAGTGACAGAAAACCAAGCATTGATTCCCTGAGGATGGGAGAGAGTAGAGAGAGAAGAAGAGGGTGATTACAAAGGTAAACAAGAAAACTTCTAGAAGTATTGGTCTATCTTGATTATTTCATGGGTGTGTCTGTATGCTAGACTCAAATTGTATACTTTATATATACAACAGGACTTCAAAAAGTTTATGAATGATTTTTCTTTCAATTCAATTTTTTTCATAAACATTTTAAGTGTCTTTGTATTTGCAGTTCATTTTATACTCCAATAATGTTTTTTTTTTTTAAGGATGTGATTGGGATACACAGTTGGAGAAAACAATGGAATTCTCAGTCAACCACAACTAAGTTAAGTTTCTACAGACTTTTTTCAGGAGTGATGACTGGCAATTTTTGTTTGTGGAAAATTAGAGTTGATGTAGCTGGTTTGTTATACCATCACAGATGGTATCAGACACCATGATTTGACATACAGGTCATTTTTACATGTCAAGATAAAGTTTTTACACATTAGGACTCTGAGTTCTGTGGCCAAAGAACCCGGTTCTGTGCAGACTGTCCAGCCATCAAGAACTGCTGGACACCTAGACTTCAGTTCAATCGCTGGTTCTCTCCAGCAAATGGAGTACCTAATGGACTCAACTCTCTGCAGTTGCAATTAGAGTATGGGAGAGTTATTTCTGTGTAATGTTATGGCTTGTGTGATGCTGGAAACTATGTCACCAGTGTTTCAAATACCCATCGTGGCCAGCAGAGCTCCCTGCTCAGACACGGAAGGAGTAAGAGGCAGTCCACTTCAGGAAATGTAGTCCTTGAAGACCTTATGAATAGCAGTAGAATTATCTGATCTAATGCTAGAAGTTGAGCACCTTACATGTGAAGGCACTAAAATATTCTATACTCTTCAGAGTAGAGTTGACCTTAACGACTTGGATAGAGCAAAGTTTTCTGTAGCACCTTTTGTTGATCAACACAACTCAAAATGAGAAGAAACTTCTGAAAGATTAATTAGTGTGGCGGTCATGTGCTTATGTTAATTTCATGATTGAGATGTAGGGGTGGTGTCTTTCCTCCTAATCTGGAGATAGCCATTGATTAGCCAATGAGGCCTCTGTATGGGCATGGCTTTCTCCTGATCTGTCTGGGAAATCTCACGATATTTCCCTCATGAATATGAGAAGCTTTCTACCCAGTTGTTGGGAGTTAGTCTCAGAGATGATTAATCATGGACAAGACAAGATGGCAACATCTAAGGAGCCGGAGAAGCCACACGGGTTGGCCCTGATGGAGCCGGACATGTGAAGCTAGAGAGGCCACGTGGGGACCTCTGCCAGTGAAGAGTTGCTTCCGCCACCACTGGATGCTGTTGATGGACCCTGAGCCCTGGAAGTGAGGAGCCATGGGGAGACCCCTGCCAGAGCTGGGATTCTGCACCCACTGACCTGTGACTTTGTGAGTCGGAAGGAGACATTATAGACTGGTATCGGGCCTATGGGCTAATATCAGACTTATGACTTTGAACTGGACTGGGTTGGGATGCTTTCTCAGTGTTCCATTTTTTTGTATATAAACCCTTTCCTTATATCTATATGCGTGTCTATGAAATTTGTTCCTCTAGTCTACCCAGACTCACACAGTTAGCAATTAGAATGAGGAATATATGAAGCATAAATGTAGGAAAATTGGTAGATGTCAAAAATGAAATGGAGCCCAAAGATCGCTGCCCTTTGCATTAGGTGGCTGAAATGGGTAGGCTTGGTCATTTTGAATCAGACAATCATATGTTCTTTGTGGGGGAATGAAAAATTGAAGAGGAATGGCGTCATATAAATAGTTAAGAATACTTTAAGATCTTCCTGAAGTCCAATGCTACCAGTGATAGGATAATATCCATATACCTCCAAAGAAGGTCACTTAATATGACTTATTTTATTTATTTATTTATTTATTTATTTTTGGGCATCACTGCCCTCAGGTGGTGGGAGTAGGAGGCCCAGCCTTTGCTCCGTGGAGCTGGAATTGAGCCTCCATCCCAGTGGGCCGCAGTCCCGCACACAACCACTACGCCACTGGGGCTCAGCCCAATATGACTTATTTTTAATGCACCAAACATTATGCCAAAAATGAGAAAATTGAAGACTTTTGCCAATTTCTCTATCTGAAATTGATTAACTGTGCAGTCAAGATGCATTAATGATTACTTTGATTGAAATGCAGAAGTTGGAAACAAAGAAGAGTTAACATTTACACAACATGGCCCTTTTGCTAGAAATTATTCTGGAGATTGCATGATAGAATAACTTATTCCTTGGAGATACTCTTTCTCAACAATATAAATGGCAGTTATTCATTTGGATTTTACTGGATCTAAAAGACAGGAATCAAATCTACCACATCTGTGAAAGAGATGATGCAGAAGCCCAGAACCCATCAGAATTAGAAGAATGCAATTGCAGAACAGCCCATGAATTACTCATAGGCAAGTTCAAGTTAATGCTGAAGAAAATGAAAACAAATCCTTGAGAGCCAAAATATGACCTTGAGCATATGCCACCTGAATTTGGAGATCATTTGATGAGTGAATTAATGATTGAATGCTATAACTAAAGCCCATACAACTTACGGTATTATATCAGGAGGCTCAAACAGAAAGTTATAATCACAGGAAGACTTCCCAATAGCTTGCCCTGCTCCCTTCTCTGATTTCCCTTTTCCCTCATGAAGTATACTGTCTGCTACTTCACCCACATTAGCACTTGTCTAGCCTAGAAATTCAACTCTGTCAGGAAAAAACATTGAACAAAAAAATTTGTCATATGATTACTCAAAATCTCATTTAGGTATCTAACTTCATAAATCAACCCAAAATGCAATAATACAGTTGGCAGAAATTGCTTCCAGGGAAGAAGTGGAAGCTAAAAAAATAAAACACTTGGTATAGGTTAGATTATGATGAATGTCTAGATGTCTTTGCTCATACCTACCCTCGTGCCCATAGGAGTGCTCAGACCACTTCTCAGGTCCCCATTCCAGCAAACTATGATCACCTTCCATCTTGTTTTTCATTCAAGTAGCAAAAAGCCATTTATAACTCCCAGACACTGACAGTGATTACATATCAGTTGCTTTACTTTTAGCCAGATTCTGAAATTCTTTATTGGGTCATATTCTGTGCTAAGAACCGGAGATATGAGGGTGACTAACACATGACTCTTTGAAGTTCTGTGTCTAGTCAGTCAGGCTAATTGTGAGCATAAAACTCACAGATTCAAGCATGAGGGGCTTGGAAAAAGTGTTCAGTGTTCTTTTTCCATGCCTTCCCATATTCAATTTTTTACCAAGTCTTGCTTATTCTGCTTTAGAAATGTACCTTAACTGTCCCTGCTTCTCTTTGCTTCTGTGACCCTTGATCCTGCCATGGATTAAGGCAGCAGTTCTCAACCTGTGCATACAGACCCGTTTGGGAGTCAACAACCCTTTCACAGGGGCCACCCGATCCATAACAGTAGCAAAATTACAGTTATGAAGTAGCAACAAAAATAATTTGTGTTTGGAGGGTCACCACGACATGAGGAACTGCATAAAAGGGTCGCAGCATTTGGAAGGTTGAGAACCACTTAATCATTAAGGCTTCCTACTCTTTCCTTTGGGGGTGGGTCGTTGCCTCCTGGCTGGCCTGCTTTTCACTCTTCCTGTTAACGGTTTTTGAGTCTTTGTGCACCTTCAGAGCTAAAACACCCTCATAGGCCACTGAATTGGAATCAACTCAATGGTGATTTTGCACTCTTCTTCCTGTTGTTGTTTTACTCATTCTGTTTTGTGACTCTCATGAAGGTCTTTATGAGTTGGAATCGACTCGATGGTAGTGAGTTTGAGTTCAAGATTCTGTTTTCACCAGGCCCTGCTCTTGTTACTGTCTATAATACCGACCTAAACATGCCTCCATGGTGGAATTAATGGGTCCTCAATAAGTTAAGCATAGAATTACCATATGGTTCACCAATTCCACTCTAGGAGTTATTCTCAAAAGAATTGCAAAACCGGTGTTCAAAGAAAAAAGTGTATTGGTTGTTCACAACAGCATTATTTCCATCAAAAGAAGATTGGAGAATCAAAATATGGCATATCCAGGCACTGAGATATTATTCACCATATAAAAGAACTAAGTACCGATACCTACTGACAGCATTATTGAGAATAATCTATTAAAATAAGCCATCTGTGTAGTAATTTATACCATGGTTGTGGGAGCCATAGGTGGAGAAAAATTATCCCCAGGACATTAAGAAAAATCATACATCTCTGCAATCAGCATCCAGAGCTGATATGTTTATCAGACAATTTCCTGACCAGTGTCTTATCATATGCTTTATCTTTAGTATTTTGTCCCACACAGCACTCTACTTTTCAGCTAAGTAAAAGTCATTGCAGTGGTCACATAGAACTCAGAATTTTATTGTGGAAATTAGCAGGTTATAATTCAGGTGTGAAATGCCCAGGATATAGTCGTTCAATCGAGGCATGTTAGAAAAAAAAATCAAGGTTTCTAATAAATATCCAAAAATCATGCTACTCCATTGTATCCCTCAACTTGGTGGCCTATGAGGGTCAGCAAACCCAGGAACCCAGGACTAAGTGAACTAAGTACCCCAATCTATAAGCCGCCTCTTGCCCCCAAGCACTGAGCTTTACTTGCCCTATGTACTGGGAAGTCCAAACACTGGACCTCATGCTCTGACGCTTGGTTCAGCAGCTACTGATACCCTTTTGTTGCTTGTCTGGTGTCAAAGCTGTCTTCTGGATCTGGGTGGTTCACTGCAGTAGTCTCAGGGCCCAGAGGATGCACTTTACTCTTGGCTCATGCTAGTAATGAAAGCATCCACCTCCTGTGTCTTAGATGACTCTTCTCATACCCTGCAGGATGGCAATCACAAGGAATCCTGTTAACCAGCTCACTCACAACTGAAACGGTCAATCCCTTTCCCTACCTTCGCTTTTACCCTGAACCACCAGGAAATGGTAATTTGATGGGAGCGACAGAGACTAAGGCTAGAAAAGTCATATTCAATAATTCACTGCACTCAGTGTGATTTTACTTTAAAATTATTGCATTTTGTGCCTCCGTACACAATTACATATACCTTTAATTTTACACAAGCTATTATATGTATATACATATTAAATTAATTACAGCAAACATGGTCATATAACTAACTATTTTTTCTGCTGTATATTTTATGACTAACTCTTAAACACTGGCAGAGTATGTTTGGGGGAATTGTATTAAATAAAGTTACATTTTATCTATGTTGTAAAAAGTTCTAAACTAAATAAAAAAATACCACATAAGTGACTTTAATATGTCTGAACATATAGTGGTTAAAATACAAAGCAGGATTAGATATCCCACTCTGCCTAACTCTACACTTAGATACTTATAAACAAAATTATCTACCCGAGGTCTACTAGAAAATGCTTAATAGTACATTTTAGAAAGGAGCAAGTCAAATAAGGTGGACTTACCAGGACACAAATTGTGTTGGACTCACTCTTATAAATAAGAGTGATTGCTTATAGGGTGATAGACATGTTCTGCCACTAGACAGTGGTCATGGCTTCATGACACTGTGCCTGTACTGAAAGTCTAGTGGTAAATGTTGGGCAATATGTATTTACTACAATAAAATGCAGAAAACAGCAACAACAACAACAACAACAAACCAGCAGTGATTCCTGACAATGTATCATTTGAGTCAAAACTTACAGTATAAGGTTGAAGACTCTTAGAGTCTGAGCTGACTTGTCTTACTGGTTTTTTTGCCCTCAAGCACTCTGCATTTCAGTCCTACCTGGTCTACTGCAACAATTCCCTTCCTTGGCTTATGGTGCACACTCATTTGGCCTGCCCTAGTCCTCCTCCAGCTCTGCTGGCTGGAGCTTAGATCTCTTTGTCATCGAGTCCATTCCAGTTATGGTCACCCTATGTGTGCCTTGTAGAACTATGCTCCACAGGGTTTTCCATAGCTGGTTTTTCAGAAATAGATCACTGGGACTATTTCTCAAGGCACCCTTAGATGGACTTGAACCTCAAACTTGTCCATTAGTAACTCGCCTTGTTGTCTACTGACTATACCCACGGACTGTTGAAATTCATGATGCGATTTAAATTCCAGTTCCTCTGTGAGAGCTTCCCTATATTGCCTTTTTCACGTAATTAAACACAGTGAACATAGTTGAGTGTGCATCTGTCACCCCACTGGATGGTGCAGATAGGGAGAAGGTCTCAATCAAATCGGAGCCCTATGATTTGCACAGGTATAATACATACTAGTTGATCAATACTGATTGAATTGCAAGACTGGAGAATCAAGGCTTTATTCTGCCCTTGAAGCAATGCTGTGTCTCTCACATTATCACTTTAAAACACTCAGCAACCATCACGATACTTCACGTACACTCATCCTTGAGCTTGACATCTAATTGGCATTAATTGTTTTAGCCTTAACAGGTTTCTCTCGAGTTTACTAGCACCTGCTCAACTCAAATATTTGTTTTCCTGGCAGTTTAAGCTCTCACTTTGCTTTTACCTGCTCTTGAGTTTGCTGCTACTGCCTGGAACGCTCTCACTCACTATGCAGGGAAGTCCTTTGGAACCTTAATGTTTAACACCCCCTCCCTCATCTTAGGGAAGGTGTAACAAGGGCCATCTCTTTTACTGTTTTCTTAATGATAGTTTGATCTAAAAATAGCATAATTTGCCAAAAGATTCTGTAGGAGAAATAGGGATAATTTTGTACTTAATTGCAAGGCAGGGCTTCTTCATGTCTTTGTGATCATCACCACTAGCAACAGCATCATTCTTATTTTCTCCTGTTAGATACCATATGCCTGGTAAGTAAAGATGTAGTCACAAGAGATTTAAAGTTACAGGTAAGTAAAGTTTGGGTGTTTTACATTATCCATCCACATGTCTAACCTTGACTTTTAACATATTAAGAGTTGTTCAACCAAAACCAGAAATTGAGTGTTTTCCATCACTTAATTTTAAAAGGGTTCAAATCACAGTATTATTTATCCTTGAATGCTACATTATGTTGAAATCTTCCTACATAGAAAACAAATTAATGAAGATTCAGGATAGCACTGAAGTTGTCTGCTAGCATTTGTATAGGGAATATTATTATTACTATTTTGAATCATTTTTTAAAATTTTGAATCATTTTATTGGGTATTCATACAACTTTTATCACAATCAAGTCAGCTATTGTATTCAAAGCACATTTGTGGCCATCATCATTCTCAAAATATTTTCTTTCTACTTAAACCCTAGGTATTAGCTTCTCTTATTTCCCTTCCTTTCCCATGCCCCCTCCATCATGAACTCTTGATAATTTATAAATTATTATTATTTTGTCATATTATACTTCACTCCCTTCCCTGTTGTCTGTACCACAGGGAAGAGGTTATGTGTAGATCCTTGTAATCCAATTTCCCCTTTCTACTCCACCTTCCCAGTATCCACTCTCACCACTGGTCCTGAAAAGGTCATCTGTCCTGGAGTCCCTATTTCTGGTTCCTATCTGTACCAGTGTACATCCCCTGGTCTAGCCGGATTTGTAGAATTGGGATCATGATAGTAATGGAGAGGAAGCATGTGAGAACTAGAGGGAAGTTGCCTATTTCATTGTTGCTACACTGTACCCTGACTGGCTTTTCTCCTCTTTGTTTTACCTACAGATAGGCTTTAAATCCCCAATCTGTACCCCCCCTCACTTATAATGATATAATTTTTAGTTCTTTGGTGCCTCATACCTGATCCCCTCGACACCTCGTGATCACACAGGATAGTATGCTTCTTCTATATATGGGCTTTGTTGCTGCTGAGCTAGATGGTAGCTTGTTTATTTTTAAGCCTTTAAAATCCCAGACACTATATCTTTTAATAGCTGGGCACCATCAACTTTCTTAACCACATTTGCTTATGCACACATGTCTTCAGCAAGCATATCAGGAGGGTGGGCATGCAATAATATGATTTTTAGTTCTTTGATGCCCAATAACTGATCTCTTTGACACCTTGTGGTCACACCACTGGTGTGCTTCTTCCATGTGGGCTTTGGTGCTTCTCAACTAGATGGCTGCTTGTGTACTTAAGCCTTTAAGACCCCAGATGCTATATCTTTGATAGCCAAGGACCAACAAGTGGTGAAGTTTTCTTCACCACTTTTGCTTATGCACACATTTGACTTCCGTGATCATGTTGGGAAGGTGAGCATCATGGAATGCCAATGTAATAGAACAAAGTGTTTGCATTGAGGAAGTACTTGAGTGGAGGCTCAGTGTCCACCTGCTGCCTTAATACTAACCCAAAGTATGTACATGTAGATCTATTTCCCCATCATCATAAATAAATATGTTTACCTATGTAATGCCTGTATTTAGACTTTTATAAATGCCCTTTGTCTCAGTTCTTTCCTCTATTTCCTTTCACTTTCCTCTTGTCCCACTTCATGCTCAGCCTTCATCTGGGGTTCAGTAATTTCGCTCTCTTACACTACTCATGTTCACTCCCTCTAAGACCTCTCACACCCATTGTATCACTGATTTTGGATCACTTGTTGTTCCCTTATCCTTGGGTTCTCCTTTTCCTACCTCTCCATCTCCCATGTCCCCCTAGAATCATCAGTCCCATTGTTTTCTCTTCCAGACTATTCATCCAGTCTATCTTATCTAAATAGACTTGCAGAGATAATACTATGTACCAAAAAATCCAAAAGATTGTAAGATGAAGCGACCAAAGAAAACCAAAGTGATGACAACAAAATGACCAATGTCCAGAAAAAAATATGTAAATAAGAAAAAAATAAAAATAATAACAAAATAAAAACCTGTAAATAGTTCATGATCTGTTGATTGACCTCCAGGAGTGTCCCCTGGTTGAGTCTGATGGGGTGCCACACCTTAACCCCAAAGTATATCCTTGACACTCCCTCAGAAACTTCATACTCTTCTATCCCTTCTGCCCTGCTACACACCCTTAGTGTTTTGCCTTGGTGTGATGGGGTCAGAAATGGTCGAATCTCGACCCTGCTTCATCATTGTTCCCGTAAGGTCTTGGACCAGCGAGGGATGCTGTGTTCCATAGTGGGGCTGGCTATATGTTCCTCTCTGTGCATTGGCTGTTCTGAGTGGGGATATCGTCCTCAAGGCTCAGTGGGCCAGGATGTACTCCACTATCTCTTCCTCCCCCTTCATTTGTTCTCATGTGCTCTGGTCAGGCATGCCCCACTCCCCAAGCTGCAGCTTCAACGCTGTCCTCCAAAGCAAACTCCCTGAGGGAAGGGACTGCTGTCCACATAGTTGGGATTGGGTCTGGGCCCTCAGACCCCTCCACTGGCTCCTTGTTTCATGTTGTCACGCTGCATTCCCATCCTGGAACACCAAGTTTAAGTTTGGTCCCTCTATCCCTGTGGAGATATAAACGATATGTTCCCCTTGGGTGGGTTAGTACCCCATTTCCCCTCCACACATCGCCATATTTCTCCCACCCACCCCTCCCTCAGTTAGCTGCCATATGTAGCCCTGGATTTGGTCTGTCCCCTGCCATACTACCTGGGCCTCCCCCCAGGCATTTCTGTATACAGAAGCTTTTTCCCTATGCCCCTTTTGCATTTTTTTCAAGCTTAAACTCGGAGGACTTATGTTGTACTTGTCCTTTTACTCTTGTCTTACTTCACTTAGCATAATTTCCTCTGGGTCTTCCCATGTGGTGATGTATTTCATGCATTCATCATGGCTTTTCAGGGATATGGAGTATTCTATTTTATATATATATATATATATACATACATACATACACACATACCACATACCACAGCTTTTTAATCAATTCATTGGTTGATGGAAATTTGGGTTGTTTCCAACTCCTTACAATTGTGAACTGTTCTGTGATAAACATTGGAGCACAGATGACTGGCTGTGATTTGTTTCTTCCCTCTTCTGGTTATATGCCCAGTAGGGAGATTGCTGAGTCATATAGTAGCTCAATGTCCATCCATTTTAGATATCTCCAAATTGATTTCCATAGCAGTTGTAGGTACCTACAGGTCCATCTACAGTGGATGAGAGTTCCTGTCTCCCCACAACCCCTCTAACACTTGTTGCTTTCGATTTTTTGAAATGGTCTATCTTTGAGGGTATTATGTGGTATTTCATTGTTGTTTGGATTTGCTTTCTTTTATGGCTAATGATTGGGAACATTTTCTCATATGCTTATTGTCCATTTGGATTTTTGTCTCTCTGAAACTTCTGCTCAGGTCCTTTGCCCACTTCCTCAGTGGGTAGATAGTTCTTTTCTTTTTGGAAGCTATCAGGGAATTGTAGATTTTAGTCATAGGTGGTTTTCCCAGTTTTCCCAGTATATGGGCTCTCTTATTACTCTCTTGGTGAGTTTTTTCAATGTACACAGGAGTTTTATCTTTAGTATATCCCAGTAGTCAACTTGTGCCTCATCTATGTTTGTATCCTTCCCTATATCTGATAGCCTATGAATTCCCTGTGCCCAAATCTCAGGTTGGACCCAATTCTCTCATTGATGGCCCTAATGTTTGGGGTTTTACCTCAAGGTCTGTGATCCACCTTGAATTTATTCTTGTGCCTGGAGTGAGTTAAGGATCTTGCTCCATTTTTTCTACAGGTAGATGTTCATTTTTCCTAGCACCACTTGTTGAAGAGGGCATCTGCTTCCCATTTGATATTTTGGGGGTCCTTATCAAAGATTGGTTGTCTGTATGCTGATGATTTTATTCCTGGGTTTTCAGTTCTTTTCTGTTGGTCTGAGTATTGTATCATTATACCAATACCATACAGTTTTGACTACTGTGGCTGTATAATACATGCTAAAGTCAGGTAAAGCAAGTTGTCCCACTTTGTCTTTCTTCTTGGGGAGTTCTCTGCTAATTCTGGTCTTCTTCCCTCTCTATATGAACTTGGTGATCATTTTTTCCATTTCTTTGAAAAAAGAAGAGGGTAATTATATTGGAATTGCATTAAATTTATATAGTGCCTTGACTAGAACTGATATCTTCTCTATATTGAATCTTCCGATCCACTAGCATGGGATATTACTTCATTAGTTGAGGTAACTCTTGATTTCTTATAATAGTGTTTGGTAGTTTTCCTCATATAAAACTTTTGTTCTTTTAGTTAGGTATATTTCTAGATATTTCAATTTGTGCTTGGCTATTGTGAAGGGTACCTCCTTTTTTATCTCCTCTTCTGTGGTCTTATCTGATGTGTATAACAGCCCAGTAGACTTCTGTTTGTTGATATTATATCCTGCCACTCTGCCATACTCCTCTATTGCTTCCGGCATAATTCCTTTGTGGAGCTTTTGGGATTTTCCATATATAAAATCATATCATCTGCAAATAGCGATAGTTTCACTTCTTCCTTCCCTAGGCAAATACTTTTAATATCTTTTCTGCCTTATGCTGTTAGCTAGAACCTTCAGTACAATATTAAATAAGAGTGCAGACAAAAAGGTATCCTTGTTTGGTTCCCTCTTTCAGTGGGATTGTGTTAGATTTTTCTCCACTGACTGCCACATTGGCTGTTGGTTTTTCATATATCACTTGTATTATCTTAAGGGATTTTCCTTCTATTCCTATCTTTTCTAGTGTCATAAACAGAAATTGGTGTGGGATGTTGTCCAATGCTTTTTCTGCATATATTGATATTATCACGTGGTTCTTATAGTTTTACATGTCAATGTGGCAAAATGATATTAATTGTCTTTTGTATGTTGAACCATCCCAGTATCCTGGGTATGAACCACACTGATGAATTATTTGTTTTATATACTTTTGTATTCTATTGGCCAGTAATTTATTAAGAATTTTTCCATCAATGTTCATTAGGGATATTGGTCTGTAATTCTCGATTCTGTGGGATCCTTGCTTGGTTTCAGTATCAATGTTATACTAGCTCATAGAAGGAGTTTGAAAGTTTGCTGTGTTTTTCTAGGTTTTGGAAGAGTTTGTGTAGGGTTGGTCAGTTCTTCCCTGAATGCTTGGTAGAATTCTCCTGTGAAGCCATCTGGTCCAAGGAATTTTTTTGTTGGTCATCCCTTGATAACCTTGTCTATTTCTTCTATTGCTATGGGTCTGTTGAGATTCTTTTTTTCTAAGCTTTTTTCCCTCTTATTTTTAAATATAGATTTTATTAGGGGCTCTTACAACATTTAATACATCGTTCGTATTAAGCATATTTGTACACATGTTGCCACATTCATCTACATTATCTACTTGAACCCCTCCAGCATAAGTTCCTCCTCCACTCTTTCCTCTAGTTCTTTATTTTTTTTTAACTGCAACTTCCCATATTTCCCCTTTCCCCTTCTCCTCCTCCATGAGATTCTTGATGTCCATTGGGAATAGTCTAGGGAGTGACTGTTTTTCCAAGAATTTGTCCTTGTCTTCCAAGTTGTTGAATTCATTGGCGTACAGTCCTTCTTAGTACTGTGTAATTATCCTTTTGATTTCATTAGGACCAGTTGTAATGTCCCTTCTTTCACCCTTCATTCTTGCTATTGAAATTTGTTTGCTTCTTTCTTTGGTTAAATTTGCCAGTGATTTGTCTTTGTTTATCCTTCCAGAGAATCAACTTTTAGCGGCATTAATATTTTCCATTGTTTTCTTATTCTCCTTCTTTGAATCTCTGCCCTGATTTTTATTATTTCTTTTCTTTCGCGATTAGTAGAATTTTCCTGCTGATTTTGCTCTGTTTTAAATTTTGTGCCAGCATATCATTTATGAGATGCTCTTCCTTTTTCAGGTGTGCTTGTATTTCTGTGAATCTTCCTCTGATAACTGGCTTTGCTGTGTCCCATAAGTTTTAGTATGTCATGTTTTCATTCTCTTTGGCTTCCAGAAATTTCCTAATTTCATCTCTGATTTGGGCCATAATGTGCTCCTTTTGCAATAGTTATTCATCCTCCGATTGTTTGCTCTTGTTTTCTTCATCTCCCTTTTCTTTATTTCCAGCCTTAGGACATTCTGCTCAGAGAGAGAGGTCTGTATTATATCAATGGACTTAAATTTATGTAGATTTGCCTTATGCTCCAGCATGTGCTCTATCTTCGAATATATGCCATGTGAACTTGAAAAGAATGTGATTTTTTTGGTATTTCCATGAAAAACTATAGATATCAAGTCAAATTGTCTAATTGCAATGTACAGAACTCTAGCCTCTGTGTTGAACTTCTTTCCCAGTGATCTATCTTTCTCTGAGAGTGGTGTATTTAAGTCACCCACTACAATTGTTGAGACTGTGATTTCTTTTTTCTTCTTTTTAGAATGTTTGGTTTACATATTCAGTGGGTCTCTCACTCAGAGAATATATGTTTAAAATGCCTATTGGGTCATTGTCTACCATTCCCTTGATCATGTTTCTCTTTATCTCTTTTTTTATGGTTTGTACTTTGAAATAAATTTTATTCAAGATTAGGATCGCTACCCCTGCTGATTTTGAATTCTTGTTTGCTTGGTATACCTTTCTCCAGCCTTTACTTCTCATCTATTTTTGTCTGTAGACTTGTGATATCTCTCCTGTAGGCAGCAGATTGATAGGTTTTTTTTACTAAGCCAGTCTGCTAGCCTCAGTCTTTTAATGCCTGAGTTCAGGCATTTAGGTTGATTATCTCCATCTGTGGAATATGTGACATCATCTTATACCTTTTGTGTTGGGTGCTTCCCTACCTCCCTTTCTTTTCAGGGTGTTGCGCATTTGTGTGTTGGGGTTGATCATTCTTAACTTCTTTCCACTCTTAAGCCAATCCTATCTTCGAGGCTGTTTTCCCTTTGCTGCTCTCTGGGTGAGGTTTTTCCATGTGACAGTCTCCTATATATGCTTGAAGAGTGCTGTTCTTCTACCCATACTGGATCAGGTAGGAGTTTTTTGTGGGGCTGGGTTTCTTCTAACGTATTCTTTGAGTTTTTCCTTGTCTGGGAAAACTCTTACTTCTCCCTCTATGCCAGGTAGAGTATTCTTGGTTTTGCATAATTCTCCTTCAATTTTTGGAATATATAACTCCACTCTCTCCTCTTCTTCATAGTGTCCACTGATAGGTCTGAACATATTCTTATGTGGAACCTTTATATGTGATTGCTTTTTTCCCCTAGCTGCTCTCATGATTTTCTCCTTTTTCTCAGAATTGGATAGTTTAACTATCCTGGGTGACTTCTTCTTGGGATTTCTAGCTGGTGTTCTTTAAGGCTCCTAAATGATTGTTGGGTTTTCATTTATCAACCTGGGGGAAGTTTTCCTCCATGAATTCTCTGAGTATTATTGCAGATGACTTCTGTGTTGTGTCTTTCTCCAGTAACCCAATTACTCTGATGTTGTTCCAATTCATACCCTCTGACATAGATCTTAGGTTTTCTTCAGCTTCTCTGATCATCTTATTAGATTTTTGTTCATGTTTGTTGAAGTCTGTATGGCTATCCTCTAGGTCACTGGTGTGGTTTTCTGCCTCCTCCAGTCAATTCACAAAGTCCATGAGTCTGTCATTCATTTTTGTTATCTCATCCCTAAGCTCTTGTATTTCCCTTTGGTGTATGGACTTTATCTCCTCTATCATTTCATACTTTTTCTGTTTTGTTTCCCTCATATCCTGTATGACTTTAAGCAGCATTCTGAAAATTTCTGTGGCATATCAATGTCTGATTCTTCTATGCATGTTATTAGGTTCAGGACATCGTCTGCCATTGCCTTTGTTTCTCCTGTTTTTCATTGAGGTTGTTGGAGCTGTTTGCATTGCACTGTTTTAGCGGAGCTGCCAGGTACCATTTTCCAGGGAGTCAAAGAGCATTGGCTGTCTCTGGGAGACTTGTAGGAATGCATCTTCGAGCTTCCTATGACTAATTTCACTTTGGAATTGGGCTACCTTTTTATCCTCCTGTAGTTTTACTTTTTCCCTAGCAAATCAGTATTCTCTTATTTGGAGGGCCACTTGAATGGTACTCTCAGGGACCACTGGTTGGATTGTTGTGGACCCATAATAATGGTGCTGTACTGAGTGATCTCACTAGAAATCTGTGATGGTGTAGCCCATGGCAGTTTAGGGTACTGCAGAGGGTGCGCAGGTGTGCCCGCTGCAAGGATCCGGCCACAGAAGGCTGGTGGTTTGTCTGTTTTTATGGAGAGCTCTGCGAATGGTGGATAGAATTGCCCTGATCAGGTAGATCACTGCAGAGGTTGGGCAGTGGTTCCTGCAGCAGAGTGGAACTTTGGCCAATGTTGACTGAACTGCCTTGGGTCATGTGAGGTACTAAGGCAGGCGAGAGGAATTTTCCTCAGTCAGGTGGGACTACAGAGGTCAGATAGGAGTTCCCCCAGCCACCCAGGCAGGAATTCCCCTATAAAAAGTTGGGTGAAATATCTCCAGGTGGAGGGTGGTTGGACTTCTCCAACCTCTTGGGATACACTGCAGAGGGTGGGGTTCTTCCAGCTGGGTGTAGCAAGCATAATTGCCCAAGGCTAAAGATAGTGGTCTGGAGGTCCACAATAGTGTGTGAGCCAAAATGGAAGAGACCAAGAGGAAAAGCACCAAAGAACTAAGCCCATTGAAACTGTGGTGGTGGTGGGGGGGGGGGGGCGGTAAGAGAGAAGTGAGAGAACCAAAAGTAACTATATGGCTGAGCCCCGATCCCTCACTTCGGTGCTGCCAGGGTTGAATCTCTGCCCAATGCTGGCAAGCTGTGGCTCTTTGCCGGCTCCATTTGATTCTGACTCAGGTGGAGACAGTGGCGAGTCTAGGGTCAAACCATAGCCCACCTTCACTGTGGTAAACCCAGTCCTCAGCCCTTGAAAACCTTGTGGATCTTTGCCTACTGATCTTGATGATGTTCCTCCTGCAATATACCACTGTTGCACTTCCCTCTTAGTAACTCTCTTGGGCTTATCTGAGGAGTCCCTCTGGTATGTGTTACTCAATTGCATTAGAAAATTATTTTATAATGTGATTTAATGTTGGAATAATCACTGATCAGAAGCTCAAGACTTGACATCATGAAGGGCAGAAGAATAAGAAATCGAGGAGGAACTTTTTCTCTGAGTTGTCAGTTAAGTGTTAGCCTGTTAACCAGTGGGTTGGGAGTTTCAAAGCACCAACCAGTCCAACCTCACTGCTATTGAGATGATTCCAACTCAAAGTACCCTATAAGACCAGGTAGAACTGCCATTGTGTGGTCCCCAGACTGTAACTCTGTGGGTTCAGAAAGCCTCATTCTTCTCCTGAGAAGTGACTGCTGGTTTGGAACTACTGCCTTGGGGTTTTGCAGCACAACTCGTAACCCACTTCATCACACTCCTTGTCAAACCCATCAATCCCTCTAAAAGAGGAGAATCTCTGCTCCTCAAATATTTACAGCTGTGGTGAGAAGTATTTAAATAAACAGAGATGCTGCTCTGTCATCACTAGGTTTTTCTAAGGATTTGATGATGAGTTAGCCAATTTAAAGGTCTTAGAACAGTGTTAGCACATCACCATTCACATAATTTATTATTGGGAGGATCCAAAAATCAATAAGGCAATTAAGTCATTGAGCATTTACTGAGCATTTCCTATGTCCTTGCTGTTAAACAAATATAGATAGATATAGATATACTATAGATATAGAGTTAAAAATGTAAAGCCCCTTATTTCTTTGGGACTTGTAGTTTTGATATAAATGATTATGAGTGACTGAGATAAACACAGAGTTCCCCGGGTAGTGTAAATGGTTAACACACTTAGCTGCTGGGAGAAACATTGGCTTTTCGAGTCACCCAGAAGAACCTTGGAAAAGAAATCTGGCACTCTATTTCTGAAAAAAGGCAGCCATGAATAGCTGTGAAGCCATTATTAGAAGTGTCTTATACTGTCCTTCTTTGTAAAATTGGAGGAGGTAGAGGGTCGTGGGGCTTGTAAATAATTGGATGACTTCTAATGTTCTATGATTCATAATTTCCCAAGATAATTACTTTTTACTCATTCATTAACTATTTTTGGATTACATTCTAAATGCTAAATGATATAGACAGCACAGCTCTATCATTTCCTGATGTAGATTTTTCTAGTTAACTCTACCTAGTTTACAACTTATAGAATTTTTATCTATTGTCATTGGCTGTATAAGTTTTCAGTTTTAAAAGAAAGTGAAGCATTTCCTTTTGAATCAAAGGAATAAGTTAGCCTTGGAATGCAACCTTTATTATAACTCTAACATATTAATCTTGGCTCAAGAAAACTTAATGAAGACACTTACAAAGTGTTAGTTATCGACCAAACACTTTACTTCTGTAGTTTCCTTAAGGAAATGGTAGCTATTTAGGCTCACTTGGTACTACCAGGAAATTCCTACTGAGACTTTCATGTGTGTTTCTATATTTAGTTAAAAGGCTCTGTGTGCAGTTGGTTAAAACTGAGGGAACATCATATCCTTGCCTTGTAGTACTGGAATATTTCTTAATTCTTCACACCCCTATTATTTATATTCCTATCTAAAAGCATAGTACACATTTAAAAATTTTTTTCCACACAAATTTTACACTTTAGTTCCTCTGAATTTAATTCATGGTCAACCTTTCACTGAGCTCTAAATAACATTGGGCTGGCTTGATTGCACGTAGCAACGCCTTTCAGGAAGAGAGGCCACAGGGAGTAAAAGCATTAAGAGAAAGGCTGAGTCTTTGGTACTTCAACTGATACTAATTATTGACACTGACTATTTGAAGAAAGATCCAGCGAAAGTCCCATCAAAGTTTATAATACTATCTTTTGTACTGCAAACATTTGAACCTCTAGGATGCCATTTCTCATGGCCATTGCGTCAGTGCTGACTCCTGCCCACCCAGAGTGGGTTTCCAAGACTAACTTCACAGGAGTCAAAAAAGCCCCATCTTTCTCTAGAGCGCCTGATGGTGGTTTTGAATTGCTCACCGTGCCAAGAGCGTCCCAATGTGAACCCTGCACCACCAGAGTTTCCTGATGCCATTTCAGGACAATAAATTGAATAGAAGATCTTGCCGTTCCTCTTAAAAATAAATGAGCATTGTTTTACCTACATGCAAATGTATCTAAGTATTTCATACCTGAGACATCTAACCAATCCTACTAGCCCACGCCAAAGTGCAGCTGCAGTAGTTTAGTTATTCAAATGAACACATTTGCAGTGTTTCACATCTGTATGCATAGTGATTAGAAATGTTTTCATGTGTGGTATTTAGTGTTTATGATTGAATTGTGTCCTAAGGGTAAAGTTCATTAAAACCAAATATGGAACCTTTACTTGAATTTTGCTACTAATAAAGAGCAGATTTTGACTATGTCTATAAGATGGTTTAAGTGAAATGTTATTGGAATACGAGCGTTCCATGTAGTAATCTTTAAAGTGAAGTACAAGCTGAGGGTTTAGAGTTAATCTGCATAATTTAGACAATGAGTAGACAGTGATTTACAAATATGCTCAGCTAACATTTCATTCTCATAATGGCCCTGGGAAGTATTTTATAACCAATCTGTTATGAAAAAAGTAATCTTACATTTGCCTTTCAGCCAAAATAAAACCCATACCTAATAATCTGTTAGGTCCAAGTACTATATAAACTTTAAATCCATGTGTTTCATATTTTCCTCTTGTCTTCTTCACTTCATATTATTTTGTCAGATTGCATAAAGAAGCAAGGAATTATATTTGTACTAAAATATGAGGAAAACAAATGGGCCAAGTTTATTATATTTGAATATGATTACTGATGAGCCCATGCCCACTGTAAAAGGAAAAGGAAGACATGGTTTTCCTGTGCTCTTTAATAGACTTTTATATAAACAGTTTTGCAACACAGTTTACTTAATGCTGTGAAGCTTGTTGGTATTTCTCATGAGTAGAATGCTGGACCATGACTTTGCTTTGTCTTTTGGATCATCTACCCTACATTGAGATGGAAACAAATAGTTTTTAAACTTGGGTTTCAAAAGTCATGGTATTAATTTGTTTAATATGATAAAGAAATAAAGATGAAAGCAACAGCAAGAGCAAAATCTCTTGGAGCGCAGTTCTATACTGACGGGCATGGGCGGGGTTGCCATGTGTCAGAGTTGTCCCAGCTGCATCTGGTAATAAGAGTGGGAAGCAACACACTTGGTGCTCAGCATCACCTGCCCTCATACCCTCTGACCCAGGGCTGCTCTATAGAAATAAATCCTATCTGTCTGACCTCTGGAGGGACTGGCAGTCCATCGTCTCCCTCTCTTGGCTCTTACGCATTAGCAGACAGGCTCACAGCAGAGACACAGCTAGTTCAGTTTTGGACCAATGTAGTCAAGTGGATATCATGATAAAGTGAGTCACATGATGTTGTTGTTGGCTGGTTTCCAGCATGTGTAAGAGTTATGTTTGCATTTTATTGTGGTCAATATATATGATAGTGTGAAACATTATGAGAATTATTGAAATGTGACACAGAGGCACAAAATGAGCATGTTGTTAGAAAAAGTGACCCCGAAAAACTTGCTTGATGCAGGGTTGTCACACACCATCAATTTGTAAAAGCACAAAACAAAATAAAATGCATTATCTACTGTGTGTATTAAAGCAAACAGCAATAGACCAAAGTGTGTGTAAATCCTACATTTCAAAAGAGACCAACAAAGCTCAATTCCTACCTCCAACTGTAGAACAAAAACAAAAGAAGCCTAGCTCATAACTCTGTAGTCTCTGCTTGCTTTTACCCCTGTTGCCTCCTCACAACAAAAGGCTGTCAAAGAAGCTGGCACTTGTGCCTTCCTCTCTTCTCTCTATCTGGCACCTCCTTCTTCCCCTCCCCTGAGCGCTGCATTAAGGGCAATATATATGCATGTACAAGTTTGAACTGTTCACACTGTGTATACTGGAACAAAAAGTGCTAAGTTACATCCATTCGCTTCTTCCCAGGGCATCCGTGTCCTCCTGCTTGCCAAACCTAGTAGATATTTCATCATCCTTAGAGTTACTCCCCTCTCTGAGATATTTCAACTCTTGGGAGATGTCCTTTGTCAGGTCTTCAGCAGTGAACTCTGTTCAACTGTCTTCTCCCAGGCTTGTCTCCTGTGTTTCTGCAGACTTTTTCACTAGTTCTTCTCCTCTGTAGGTGCCCTGGCGGCATAGGTTATGCACTGGGCTGCTAACTGCAAGGGGAACCATTTGAAGCCATCAGCTGCTACCTGAGAGAGAGACACACAAAGAGTTACAGTCTCAGAAACCCACAGGGGCAGCTCCTCCCAGTTCTACAGGCTCTCTAAGCGTCAGCATCCACTCTACGGGTTTTCTCCTTGAACGTCCATGTGCCGATGACATCCATCTTTGGCCTCCATTCTCTTATTCTTCACGTTCTTCCTGGTCTGGGTCTGTTGCCCCATTTGCCCTGACCTTTGGGTGCAATCATTTTGGTTCATGCCCTTCACCTGACCTTTGTGATTCCCTCTTGATATTCCCTTCTGGGTTGTCTTATAGATACCTGCAACTCAAGGTAACCCAAACTCATATTTTGGCTTCCATTTCTTCTCCGTCCCATCTATGTTTTCTCTCTTGGTAAAGGTGCTCAAGTTAGGAACCTGGGATAATTTTAGATTCATTCCTCTCCCTGGTCCTCACACCCAGTTTGGAAGTCAGCTCGAGTCAGCCTCCTTTTCCCCATCTCAACTCTTCTCCACTGCAGTTCAGAGTTTTGTCCCCCTTTGTTGAGCCCTAACTATGCCCCTGCTCTCCCTTTTTCAGTCTTTCCAGTTCACTTTCCACACCGCTGTCGACTTATCTTTCTATAGTGCAATGGAGTCATCCCTTACCTTCTAAAAACACCTTATTGTTTCTGAATTGTCTGGAGAACAGACTTCCTTCTCTGTAGCTCAACCTAGGAGACCCTGGGTGATTAGGGTCTTCCTGCTTCTTTCCAGTGTCAGTTTTGATTACCCCTATGTCCACTACTTTCTCTATGTAAGCCAGTGAAGGTAGGTCTTACTGGAAGGCCCTTGGTGCATGCTGTGTGCCAACAATTTGGAACTGCATTGATGGGGAGCCATTCCAGAGCTTGCATTTGAGGGACGCGGATTTCAGAACTGGAAGAGATCTTGCAAGGCCAGTTAGTTCACACCTTGCTTTCACGAATAATTAGATGCCGTGCCACTGAATCCAGGCTCTTTTGCTTCCCAGTCTTTGTTCCGGTATACAAAACGTGAGTAGTATCTGCTGTTATGGATACATATTTTGAAGTCTGACACCAAGAAAGCAAACCTATTGCCACTGAGTTGCTTCCAATTGATAGTGCCCTTATGGGATAGAGAAGAACTGCTCCCACAGGGCTTCTGGGGCTGTAAATCTTTATGGACACAGATGGACACGTCTCTCTCCTGAGGAATGGCTAGTGGGTACCAAGCCCTGATCTTCTGGTTAATAGGCAAGTGACTAACCACTTTACCACCAGGACTCCTTTTGTGAATCCTAAAGCTGCCATTACGTTCAACAAGGATGCTTGACCCCATTTTAAACTTACGGTTTATAAGCTGAGTTTTTCAGCACATTGTTCATGCTGAAAAGCCCCCTTCAGTTTATACTCAAGTGAGGGGCCCAGTTGTTTGTTCTTTGGTGCAGTGTGGGTGTTCTCCCTTCTCTCCGGCTCATCTGCGGGCACCTGCAGTCTCTGTGGGTGGTCCGATGATTGCTGACACCTCCACTCTTCTTTTCTCCTGCACACTGGCAGCCTCTGTGTTGTCCGTGCCATACTGGGCAAGAACCTGCCCGCTTCTGTGTGCTGGTATCTGGGGCGCATCATGTCTTTGTCATATGATTGTTGGATGCGGCCGCTCTTCTTATCTCTCTCTTCTCCAAGGCTTTGACTGACGGTGTAGCCTTTACAGTCTTACCGGGGATTGGTCATGCCCCCTTGCTCCACCCAAGTATTACTGAATACAAGGAGTGGTATGTCTCTGGTCTTGGATATGCAGTATATTCATTACAGTACTTAGCTATATTTTATTTTACATTTTCTTATTAACTCCTATCTGGATCCAGTTTGCACAGAGCATTCTGTGTTAAGGCTCATAATATACATGCTGCATTGTGTACACACTGGGTTACTGCGTGTGTTGTGTTAGCACTTCCCATACATATGAGGTAATGTATGCATACTGTGCATACTGCACATGCAGTAGTCTAGCGCATGTTGTAACAGTGCATCCACAAAGCAGCGTGTATAGTAGGAGCCCTAACATAGGCTTCGCTATGCAAACAGTCATGTCTTCACATTCTGGAATATCATCAGCCTGCGTTAGGCCTTAAAACTACCCAAACTGCTCTGTGTACATGCGGCATGGCAGCGTATGTAGTAATGTAGTGCATGCAATAACACAGTTTGTTTAGTTATTGTTGGTGCCATATTGTTTTTGTTGGCCCTCTTATCCACATACAGAGCTACTTTACTGTTTTCCTTTGAAATAAAAATATTCAAAAACATTTAACTTACTGATGCCTCAATTATTGTCATTTTATTGGTATCTATTTTCTGAAATGCACCAGTAGCTGCTACATTTTCCACTCTACGCATATACTCGAGTCAATAAATTTCCTGTTTTTTTGTGATAAAATTAGGTGCCTAGGTTTATATTCGCGTCACCTGATACTTGGGAATTTACTGTACTTTCTTTTCCCTTTGTGTGTCCTGCCTCTCATGTGTCTTCTTCCAGCTGTATTTCTCAACCCCAGTATGTCTTTATTCATCTGCGCATACTATTCTTTTTCCTACCTTTGTGCTTCCTGCCCACCTATTTTGATCAATGTATACATTTTCTACTCTCTCAAGGACTGTGCAAAAATTCATATGCTCAAAGTTCCCCCTGGAAAGGAAAAGATGGAAAATCCTGGAGTGGGATCACTTATGTGCAGAAAGGTCATAAAGGAGGTTCTTTGGGTCAGAGATTTGCAGTTAAGGGTGCTCAAGCAGGCCCGTTCTTCCAGGAGCTCTTCTGCCCTGCAATGCTCTAGTCTACTGGAATTAGAGATTTTGCACTTAAAAAGCCTTTGCCCCCAGAGTAACCTGCCCTTGGTCCTGCCTCATTCCGGATTTAAGTAAGCCTGACTTTGAACTGTACTTGGACATGAGTTGTTGGTACAGATGGTGACCTCAGTATGTAATGAACTCCATGTGACCAGTGCCTGGGAGCAGATGGACACCCTCATTCTGCACCAGCTGACACTCAGACCTTCCTCAAAGGCACAAGTGGAAGTGGAGTGAGGCAGGCTGGAGGCATCACACAAAGATCCTCAGCACCATGCAACTAGACACCAGCACCCTTCGCCACAAGAGCAGCTGGGTTTACGTGCCCTGATCCTATCAGTGATGGAGCATGCTCTTTTCCCAGGGTGCAACCTCGACTCAGATTTTCCCCTAGGCTAACAATTTAAAGCACTTTAGCCATAACAGACCCCACCTAGGTGTACTTCTACCAAGGAAGGAGAGAAAATAAACACATTTGACTCATTCACACTAAGGAGTAAATGCTCCCAAATGTATTTGTAAGCCATGTGGACCTTCATGTCTATACCTACCCCCCTTCAGCTCCTTCCCTTTTGTTTTGGCTTCCCATGCCTAATCACCTCCTTTCAAAGGCCTCACTTTAGCTTTTCTTGGAGATTCCTCTATACCGGCTGTAGTTGCTGTTGCTACTTTCCAACAAGATCAGCTTTCAGCTCTCTTAGGCTCCAGGCACTTTAACTCAGGTCTTGTAGGTTTGGAATGGACTCATCACAATTTTTTTGGTGTGGTTTAGAATTTTTATCATAGAAAGAGTCTGTTTTCTGAGTTCTAAACAGGCAACCTATCATTCATTTTTGTTCCTAAATTCGTTTTTTTAAATTCATTTTTGTTCCCAAGTTTTTATTCCTAAATTGAGGACCACTTGTTGTGAGCTGTGATAGGTTTTATGTCAGCTTGGGTGAGTCAAGACCATGATATGACCTAACATAGTGAGGTCAACTCCATGATGAACTCTTCCCTGGAGATTTCTTAATCTGGTCACAACCTTGATACAATTGAGGGAAGTTTCATTCAGGGGGTGGTCTGTTCTTACGAACAGTGCGTCGAGCTTGGCTGACTTGTACTTTTGAATTTGGACCCTGTATCTCATTGAGCAACCTCTTGTTATATCACCTGCTGATTCAGGACCCATCCTCAGACTACTGATCTTGAATTCATTTAGTTTGACATCCCACAGTCGATGATTTTTCTGCTTCTGGTTCCCCAGTCTCTGTAGCTACAGGAGACTGGGGAAGCCTTCAGCTTGTGTCTGACCCATGCACTTGACCCAGAATGGATTTACCCACTTTTACAACTGTGTAAGCCATTTCTATGCACATACACATATAAGTGTCACTGGTTTAGGCACTCTAGAGAACCCAGCCAAACATAGCTATCATTGAGTTGATGCTCAATTGGTAGTGACGATCATACAAAACAGGATGAAAGGCTCAACCATTGTGATCCGGAGGGTGTACATGGATCCCACTTGATTCCAGAAGTAGATTGAAAACCTTTCCTCCTACTGTGTCTTAGTTTGGAAGCTCTGCTGAAAGCCATTCAGCAACATAGCAACAGGCTTCTATTATGTGAAGTATACTGGCTGGGAGTCAGACTAGGATTTATCACATGGATGACTAGAACTCTATTGTATACTGGCCAATATCCCCATAAGGCCACTTTTAATGTACACAAAGAGAAGCAACAAGGGTTAGTGTGTTAGTCTGGATAGACTAGAGAAACAAATTCATAGACATGCATATGGATATAAGAGAAAGGTTTATATATAAGATGAATGGAACATAGAGAAAACATCCCAACCCAGTCCAGTCTATGGTCATAAGTCTGATATTAGCCCATATGTCTGATACCAGTCTATAAAGTCTCCTTCCAGCTCACAAAGTCACAGGCCAGTGGATGCAGAGTCTTGTGTCTTCAGCTGGGGTAGGGGTGTCATGGTGGTGGCAGAGGTCTCGCCATGGCTCCTCATTTCCAGGGCTCAGAATCCAGAAGCATCTCAGCACTGGCAGGGGTCTCTCTGTGGCTTCTCTGGCCCCAGAGGTCTGGTTCCATTAGGGCAAGCCCATATGGCTTCTGACTTCAGCTCCTCCATTCTCCAGAAATGAGGAGCGATCAGGATGCTGTAATTTCATCTTGTCAGGAGTTCATTGTCTCAGAGACTGAGTCAAATCTCTCTTCTCCAATTGGGAAATACCGCAAGACTTCCCAGAAGTCTCAGGAGAAAGCCATGCTCTCTCAGAGGCCTTATTGGCTACTGATTGGCTATCTCCAGATTAACAGGCTAGAGTCCACCTCTACACCCCATGAAATTGACATAACAAATACATGACCACCACAGTTAGGATGTTTGCTTTACAGATTCTCTACAGTATCTTTATACACTTAGTTACTATACTGCAGTTAAGCTATGGAAAACCCTTTGACACCCATGGAGGGTTAGGGTAATTACAAGGTGACCATTTTTATTTATACATTTCCTTGGGGGATCATTCAGTCAAACATGTTCTGGAAGTGCTGACAATGTATAAACTGAAGACTAATACTATTGGTCACACTCTATTAGAGGATGATAAAAGGTGAATTCAGCAGCTCTGTGAATTATAGATACATACTGCTAGTTCTAGCTTGATTTTACAGTCATTATAACTATTAGAATTTGCAGAGAAATATGTTCTAAGAAGGATAGTACTTCAAATGGTGAAAATGTCCAGTTGCTTTATTTAATAAAAAAGAAAAATCTAGCTCACTGCTATCCAGTCAATTCTGACTCATCGAAACCTGACAGGTCAGGATATAACGGTACCTCTCTTTCCCCTGCCGTGGCAGGTGACCTTTTGATTAACAACCCAATGAGTAACCACAGTAACACTAGAAGAAAGAAATATGTTGTGTTAGAATAAGATTTCGAGGGGGGAAGTGTTGAGTTTTCTTAAAACTGTGATAATCTGGGAGAATACCAGAGTAAATTTCAAATGGAGATCAACTCTCAGAAAGTTAGGATTTTGAGTTGAACTCTCAGATGGTTACCAGAGAATCACAGGCAAAACTCAGCTGTTTGCATCTCCTGCTGCTTTGTTGAATTGCGAGTCCACGGCCTTTGAGTACCATTTTTATGTTGGGAGAATGAATGTAATGAGCATAATAAAGTTATATAACAACTTTAGTAGAAGGAGATATACAAACTAGGGTTTGAGGGACGCCAACATGTGAGGAGGTTTTTTAAAGTTCTTGGAAAAATGGATGAGAAAATAATGGTACTTGAGATCCTGTGGAATTGTAGCTATTGAAAATATGATCTTGTTAAAGTACTCACCTAAGAAGAGCAGACTTTTTTCCTTCTCTTCTGCAGCTCAATAAGTTTTGGTTATGTGCTGTTGACTCTCAAACAGCTCATTTTGAAACGTTGTACCATGGAACAAAGCACTGCCTAGCGCTGGGCCATTTGCATAATTATTGCTAGGTTTAGCTTATAGTTACAGCCATTGTTTCAGTCCATCTCATTGAAGATCTTTCTCTTTTCTACTTTACTAAGCATGACATCCTTTTCCATGCATCCATCTTGATAGCATGATAAAAGTATGAGAGATGAAATTTTACTATCTTTGCTTCTAAGGAGCATAATTTTTCAGCAGGTATTTCAGAGTATAGTCAATATTTTTCACCAACACCATAATTCAAATGCATCAATTCTTCTCTGATCTTACGTACTCATTGTTGAGCTTTCACATGTATAGGAGGTAATGGAAAATACCACAGCTGGGGACAAAGGCACATTAATCCTCAAAGCCACATCTTTGCTATTTAACACCTCATATAAGTCTTATTTAGCAGATTTTTCCAGAGCAATACATAATTTGATTTTTTTTGCTTTCATAATTTGATTTCTTGACCCTACTACCACTTGTGTTGATTGTGGATCCACACAATTCAATCCTTCATACTTTCAATTTTGTTCATTTGTCAGGCTATTGATTACTGGCCTGAATGTGTGATGTTCACATATAATTTTGTGTTGTGTTGAGGTTTACATACCGTGGCAGTCACTAATCATGTCAATTTCAGGACTGGGAGTGTAGGGGTGGAGTCTAGCGTATCAATCTGGAGATAGCCAAGGAGACCTCTAGGTGGACATGGCTTTCTCCTGAGAATTCTGAGAAATCTGGTCGTATTTCCCTTGGAGACGCTCTTGTGATAAGACACAAGGTTCAGTTGCTGTGAGCTGCTCTACTGACAAGACACAAGACTGAATCCCTGTGAGACATCCTGGAGGAGAAGTTACATGGGCTTTCCCTGATGGGACTAGACCTCTGAAGCTGGAAGAGCCACACGAAGCTTCCTGCCAGCGCTGAGATGCTTCTACCACCACTGGATACACAAGACTCTGCATCCACTGACCTGTGATTGTCCTGGCATCATTGCATGTATTTGTGAGTCTGAAGAGGACTTATGGATTGGTATCGGACATATGGGATAAAATTAGATTTATGGACTTGGACTGGACTGGGTTGCGATGCTTTCTCAGTGTTCCATTCTTCTTGTATATAAACCTCTTCCTTATATACATATGCATGTTTATGAATTTGTTTCTCTAGGCTACCCAGATTGACGCACATACCAAAGACTTCAGTCTTTGATCTCCATTAATTAGGACATCAAGTCTCCTTTGTTTTCAGCAGCCATTGATAATTATAGACAAGTCAATGGTATAGCTCGCTGAACTCTACTGCCATTATGTTCTTAGAAATTGCATGGAGAAAGCATTTCACAATAATGTCATCTGCGTACCACAGGTTGTTAATGAGTTTTCTTCTAATTCTGATCCCATAATTTGCTTCCTATAATCCAGTTGATTAGATCATTTGCTCAGCAATACAGATTAAATAAGTGTGGTGAATGTATATAATTCTGTACTTTCTTGATTTTTGGTTTTATTTATTTATTTATTTTTGTTTTGTTTTTTTGGGGGGCATCACTGCCTCTGGTGTTTGTGGGTGTTACCCAGTGCCACTCCTGGGAGCCGCCGCTGGATTTGAAGTGCCAAGCCCGCGGGCTGCAGTCCCACACTCAACCACTTACGCCACCGGGGCTCAGCCCTCACTTTCTTGATTTTAAACCATGCCATCACTCTGTACTGTTCCAGTGACTGCCTCGTGGTCTACATACAGGTTCTGGGTGTATACTATTAAATGTTTGGGAATTCTCATTCTTCTCCACGTCATCCATGGTTTATGATGATCAATGCAGTCAAATGCCTTTGCTTAGTCAATAAAACACAAGTAAGCATGTTTCTGATACTCTCTCCTTTTAGCCACGATCCATCTCCTGTCAGCAGTATCTCCTTCATTGAATGCTCTCTTTTGAATCATAATGGAACTTATGACAGATCCCTGCTGTAACCATTCTGAATTGTCTTTTTACTTGCATATGATATTACTTGCATATGATATTAATGAAAATTTATTGCATATGATATTTTCCATGCATATGATATTAATAAATTTTTCAGTAATTTCTGCATTCTGTTGGGCTTTTGTTGTTGTTGTTGTTGTTGTTAATGGGCACAAGGTTGAATCTCTTCCCATTGGTTGACCAGATAGATGTCTTCCAAATTCCTTGGCACCTCTAGCCCTGTACCTGCTTGTTAAAACATTTTCATTGGTATTTTGCCAGTTCCTGGAGTCTTGTGCTTTGATTTCCTTCAGTACCTTCAGTACCATTGGTTCTTGAACATATGCTGCCTCCCCAAATTATTGAACATTTACCAGTTCTTTTTGTTACTGTGACTGTATTTCTGCCATTGATGTTTTAATGTTTCAACTGGAGGCTTGATACTTTCCCCTTTGTTGTTAGTTTTTTTCAGCTTGAGAAATGTTTAGATTTCATAACTCTTTCTTTGCACATTTTCTTATGATACTTTACTATGTCTTCAGGGGCCACTCTTTAAAATCTTCTGTTCAACTCTTCATCGTTTCTTGTGTTTGCTTTAGTTGCTCTACATTTTAGAGAAACTTTCAGGGTATCTTTTGACATCCAATTTGGTCTTTTAATTCTTTCCTATCTTTTTAAATGAATATTTGTTTTCTTCATGAATGATGTTTTAGCATTTGGTCTGAAGTCATTAGTGTTCAGTGTGTCAATTTATTATTGAAATGATCTCTAAACTCAGATAAGATATATTCAGGGTCCTGATTTAGGTCCCCTAGACTTGTCATTTTCTTCAGCTTCAATTTGAACTTGAATATGAGCAAATTGATGATCCTTTCTACTGTCAGCCCCCTGCCCTTTTTCTGATGATGTTATTGGTCTTGCGCACTTCTTTCGTGCACTCTCTGGTGGTGTTTCTATCACCATGGCCTGATTTTCCAATTACAGATCTGTATCCTTTGTTTCACCTTCTAATCACCAGTGTTTCTCTCTCTCTCTCTCTCTCTCTCTCTCTCTCTCTCTCTCTCTCTCTCTCTCTCTCTCTCTCTCAATGCTTTGTGATTTCATGTTTGATCAGAGGGCAGAGTTTGGTGGAACTCTTCAATTTGTCTAACTCTGACATTCATGACTGGTGCATAAATTTGAATAATAGTCTTTTTAACTGGCTTCCTCAAAGGCAAATAGATATTATCTGGTCATCAGCAGTATGGTATTTCATGCTAGATACTGAAATGGTCTTTTTGACAATAAATGCGATGTGATCCCTCTTCAAGTTGGTCTTCTTGTTGTTCTTAGATCATAGATTGTTTGATTCCAAATGGTCAATAACAGGTGGTTTCAGCTCACCGATGCTTAATCTTTATATTTCATTTCATTTGACAAATTCTGGTCTTCCTAGATTTGTACTTGTACAGTCTGGGTTCTGATTACTAATGGATATTTACAGCTACTTCTTTTCATTTTGAGGCCTGTGACATCAGAACATGAGGGTCTCGAAGTTCTCCCACCTCCATTCCATTAAGGATGATTCCAATCTAAGGAATAAGTTCACCTGAGGGGTATTTTCAGTGCCTTCCAACCCGAGGGCCTCATTTTCCAGCAACAGAGATGGATACTATTCATTTCTTCACAAGGTTTTCACCGGCAAATTTTATAAAAGTAGAGCACGACATCCTCCTTCCTGCTGTGTCTTGGTCTGGAGACTGCTGAAATCTGTCCCCCTGGGTAGCTCTCCAGTGGTTTGAAATGCTGCTTGCTCCTGCTTCCACCCTGACCTCCACACCCAAGACACCACAGTACGAAGAACAAGTCCTGGAATACCCTCGAATACCTTGAATCCTTGGTACCATATTTCTGAGCCATGATGGTTGGAATGAAGTTGATGGCTGTTACAGGTAATATTGAAATCCACCACACAGGTTATGACCCTAGCATTTAGATTTCTTACACTGGTTTGTGTGCTCATCACACTGCATTTCCATTTTCATGCTTACATATCTGGCTCCCTCCTTGATTTTGGAGTGCTGTTGACCTAGGGATTCTATCTTAATGTTGTAGTTTCTGTGTTTGGCACAGTGGCAGCACCTTGCGGGTCCTTAGTACATTTGTGGAATTGAATTGCATTATTTAGCTTGTTAGAGCTTTGAGTTATAAAAGCTAATACTTCCATGTTAATATTTTCACTAATGTTTTGAAACGACAGAAGACTTGGTATTTTTCTGTAACTTAAAGATGCCGCAACTTCCTCAAATTTTTAGATTTCCCCCAGTGAGTCACATCGCACTCAACGTGTGGGAGTAGCCTTCAGTTTGGTGTGCAATTCTGTTTTTATGAAATCTCAGAAACCTTGACTCCCTTAAATCTAAGTAATTAACAGATATTAGAAATGTCATGCCATGAATCTCTGTGCCTGTGGTGGCATCTAATGTGTGAAATACCATCTGTTTAGGTAGCTGTTTACAACGTGACAAATAGCTTCTCTGTTGAAACCAGGAAACAACGAAAATACAGAGGTGAAAAATAGCCTATTCATGCCATCATTTTAAAACCTACAAAATATCCATGCTTTCTCACTGGAAGACATTTGAAATCAATTTTCCTGAGTTGTGTGAGTTTTATGGAAGAATCCTCCATCCGTATCAATTTCACTGTCCTCAGCGAGGATGCAAGGACATCCTGATTTTAATACAAAGGGAAGATGCCAGTGATCCAACTTGAAATTGATCTGACCGCTTAATAAATTATGTAGTTAGATAATAAAAGTGTAATTGAGACTCTGGTTTTGGAATATAACAATGGGAGTTTACAGTGTGGTCACATCACTGGATTGGAAAGAAAACACCCATGGGGTTTCAATTTGGGCTTTTCCCCTACCAACTGTTGCCCACAGAGAGACGGCTTCTTAGCATATCTGATCCAAGCTTCCCTGTTTGGGAAATGAGGTTGTCAGATACTTGCATGCAGGATTGTTATGTTGCTTAATATGAGAATTTCTCATATGACCTGTAAAGGGATATATAGATTGTGGCAGTCACCCAATCTGGTGTCAATTGAGGAGTATGAGTGTAGGGATGGCATCCAGCCTGTCATTCTGGCGATAGCCAAATGAGACCTCTGTGTAGGTATGCCCTTCTCTGAGGATTCTGGGAGATCTGGTACTTCCTTCTTGGAGACACTCTTTAACTTGCTTGGAGACTTTCTACTGACAACACTTGGTGCCTGAGAGACTCAACTGACAAGGCTGACTCCCTGCGAGACATCCTTGAGATGAAGCCACATAGACCTACCCTGATGCAGCCAGAAACCCGGACCTAGAGAAGCCACGTGGAGGCTCCTGCCAGCGCTGAGATACTTCCAGCACCACTGGATCCAAAATCTTTCTACCCACTGACTTGTGACTGTTCTGCATTTGGCATCATCGCATGGGTTTCGTGATTCTGAAGAGGACTTTGTAGATTGCTGGTAGACATATGGACTAATATCAGACTTAGGACCTTGGACTGGACTGGGTTGGAATGTTTTCTTAAAACACAGTTGCTCTTGTATATAAAACTCTTTCTTGAAAAAAAACTCTTATGTACAGATACCTGCTTATGAATTTGCTCCTCTAGTCTGCCCAGACTAACACAGAAATGTAAATAATTATCGTCACAGGAAGGCAGGTCATCTGGCTTATCAATTACCCAGCCCTGTGCCATGGAGTCAGTTCCAATTCCTGGCAGCCCTTGTGTGTCAGAGTGGGACTGTGCTTCATGGGTTTCTTCTTTTTTCTTTTTCTTCTGGAATCACTGTTCTGGTGGGAGTAGGAGGCCCAGCCTTGCTCCTGGAGAGCTGCTGGTGTATTTGAACCACCAACCCTGTGGGCTGCAGTCATGCACTCAACCACTAGGCCACCAGGGCTCAGCTGCTTCATGGGGGTTTTAATGATGGATTTTTTTTTCAGAAGTAGATTTCCAGGGCTTTCCTCTAGGTCTTCTCTGGGATGGGCCAAACCTTCAACCTTTGGTTAGCAGATGAACACATTAACCATTTGTACCATCCAAGGATCCTGATTATTCTCAGGAAATTAGACGTAATTAAATGCAGATACATTCTTGAATGTAATGCTTTCCCTCTTGTGGATACAGTGACCACTCTTTCTACTTCATCATCCTGTCTCAGGGATCTAGATGTTTCTCAAAACCTTAAAACAGCTAACATGAAAACCTTCTCCCCCCCCCCAAAGAAAAGAAAGAAAAAAACAAAACCTTCTCCCACCAATGATTAAGAGATAGAGACAAACTCATAATGGCTGACTATAGGTTATTTGCTCAACACTTATTTCCAGCCATAATGGGAAATTATAATTTTATTAAGTTCTATTTGCTATAGTTTCACCTAATTTTTATCTTTGCCAGTTTCTCTAAACTTTAAGAAAATACAATTTATAGACTTCAAGTGTGTTAGTCTGGATAGAGGAGAGAAACAAATCCATAACCATGCATATGTATATGAGAAAGAGGTTCATACACAAGAGGAATGGAGCATTGAGAAAGCATTCCAACTCAGTCCAGTAGAAGGTCATCAGTCCAATATTAGTCGATATGTTTCATAACAGTCTATAAAGTCTCCTTCTGACTCACGAAGCATGTGCAATGACACCAGAACAATCACAGGCCAGTGGGTGCAGAGTTTTGTATATCCAGTGGCAGTAGAAGCATCCTGGCTCTGGCAGGGGTCTCCCCATGGCTCCTCATTTCCAGGGTTCAGGGTCCATCAGCAGTATCCATTGGCAGTAGAAGCATCTCAGCACTGAAAGGGGTCTATCTGTGGCTTCTCCAGTCTAGATGTCTGGTTCCATCAGGGGAAGCCCATGTGGCTTCTCCTCCGGCTCCTGTAGGTTCCAGGACTCAGGATCTACAAGCATGCCACCATCTTGTCTTGTCAGCAGACTGACTCCAAGAGAAGGAATCAAGTCCCTCTCCTCCAATTCCCAGAATTCTCAGGTGAAAGCCATGACCACATAAATGTCTCATTGGCTATCTCCAGATTGACAGACTAGACTCCACCCCTACACTCTTAGTCAAATTGGTACCAGAGTACGTGACTGCCACATCAAGTAATTAATATTGAAAGAAGATTTACTATATGAATGGATAGTAATATAAACTATATGTCACACTCCTTTTTGAGTTACAGATTTTTTGTGTATCTTATAAAACCAGTGGAAGCTCTATAGCATAGGGTGCGTCTTGGTTTTGCCTTGGCTAGCAGGAAACTTAAAATGATTGAATGTTGACCGTTTCTTTTTTGGTTCAGTGCCTCTCCTTTGGTATGGTAGGTCCTTGCATCATCAATATACCGCCCATAGAATTAGTCAATGTTCTTCCAACTTGATAAAAACCATCTATGTTCTTTCCTTTAGATATTTAGACATTTTCCCATCACATTTTACTTTGTTTACTCTAGTCACACTTTGAAATCTTACCTTTTATTTCATCTCCTCCCATGCACTTTAGACACTCAAAGTTCCCGAGCAAGTCTCAGAGTCTGATCTGATAACCAGACTGGTTTTTCTTTTCTTTGTTTCCAGTCTTTTTAATGGGTGTTTTGCTATTTATTTGTATGTTGCCTTTGGTATCATTTCACGACTCATCTGGTCTGCAGTCTATAGTGTTTACTGCGTCACATCTATTCTTTTTTTTTGGGGGGGGGCATCACTACCCTCTGGTGTTGGAAGTAGGTGGCCCAGACTTTGCTCCTGTGGAGCCACTGCTGGAATTGAACCTCCATCCCATTGGGCTCCAGTCCCGCGCACAACCACTATGCCACTGGGGCTCAGCCCCTTCACATCTATTCTTGAAATGGTCTCTAAGTTTAAATAAGATATATTTAAGGTGGGCCGCTGTGAGTAGGAATCCACTCAATGTTAGAATGACTTGGAGTACTTTTATATATGGCCACTCAACCTTACTGCAGATCTACTGATAGAGAATTCCTCGACGCTGGCCTGGAAACCTTCAGTTTTGATGGTACTGTTATTGTTTTTAGACACACTGAGCTTTAAAAGTTACTGGCCTACCATTTCAGATTCTGACTACTTGTCCACATTGCGTAGGCTTTGATCTTATGTTTCTATATGAATAGACATATTGTTTATCTCATAACAGCTCACCTCTGAGACTTTTTTGAAATTGGCAAAGAAGGCAAGCTAAAAACATAGATGCTCCTTTATGAGACCCAGATAGGATCTGAGTAAGCAAAATAGTGTGTGCCAGCAGCATCATTTTCCCTTTCCTTGAGGCTGAAAATTAAGCCTTGCATTGACAGAGATGGGAAGGAGGAGTTGGAAATGGGACCTGCAGCAGTACAGAGGATGTAAAGATGCATGAGGATCCTAAGGGATCCTGAGTAACAGTGCCAGATGTCTTTTCTTGATTTCTTTTTTTTTCTCTGCTTGGTACATTTTTCTTTGGTATGATAATAAGATCTATGAAATAGCAGAGCACTCAATGCATGAAACAACATTCCTAGCACCTAGCAGATGGAAGACTGGAGAGTGAGTTCATGGTGGGAACATGTGCATCCAGAATCAAAACAATTCACTGATTGAAGTTCCTAAACGTTCATACACAATTGAACATACGTGTTCTTAACATCACACTTCGGAACCAAATCTAAGTTCCTCGAAATGTGACAGCTCGTTTATGTTCTTCTTACCACTGACTCTACTGGAAGGGCATCATCTAATTTGAACCAGCAGATTTGGGCTGGGAGCTAGCCTGCTGGAGGCTGGTGGAGTAGGAGAGATGGGTTTGTCAGGAGGAGGCACCTGCATGCCAGACGGAGAAGGAAGAGCCTGGAAAAGACACAGAGCAGAGCCCACTTGCAGACTCTCATAAAGACCCCAGGAGGTCTTTAGTGGAAGAGTGATGCTCTCCTGGAGAGGGCTAAATGGACTAGAACTTAGCTAGGCCATCGCAGGGAGAAGTTGAAACACCAGCAATGAAATCGACCTTTCGTGGGGCCTGTGATCTCTAACACCGGATTCCTGAGGGCATAGTGTGTTGTGTTACATATGGGTGTTCACTGCAAGGTCAGAAGTTGGAAGTCATCAGCTTCCTACTCCAGTTTCGGGAACCAGAGAAACAGTTCTAGTCTGTCCTGCAGGGTAGTTATGAGTCAGAATTGATTTGCAGTAAGTTTTGACTTTTTTGTCGTCTGTAGCAAAGGAGCGCCGGTGGTACTTCGAGTTAGGCTACTAACAAGATGAGACTCTTTGCTCCTCTCAAGTGATATGACACAGTGGTTCAAGTGCTCAACTATGAACCTAAAGGTTGTTGGCACGAGCCCCACCCCATCCCCCCTCCAGCTTTTCCTCAGTGGAATTAGGTACAGTCCACTTCCATAAAGATTTACAGTGCTGGAAATTCTCCTTTGTTTTGCAGGGCTCCTATGAGTTGTAATTAATTCGCTGGGCTCTGGTGGGGGGGGGGGGGGTTTCCATATAGGGCAGTTGGCAGCCCTAGTGGTTACTGGCTTTGGAATCTCCTGTGATCAGGATAACACCATATACAGCAGAATGAAATCTGCCAGTCCTGCTTCATCTTCACAGTTGTTGGTAACCTAAGGCCTTTGTTACAGACATCACACACTTGAGTGCCTTCCGGTCTAGCAGGCTCTTTTTCTACCACTATCTTGGACAATATTTCATTTTGATCCATAGGGGTTGTTCTGGATTATTTTTCGGAGATATTTGCCAAGCTTTCCATGTTTATCAAAGTCTGGAAGTTTTCCTGAAACCTGTCCATCATGCATAACTCTGCTGTGTTTGAAATACCAGCAGCATCACTTTCAGAATCATAACAGTATGACAAACCAACGGATGGGTGGGAGAGATGGAAGAGATAGGGTCCCTATTATGATGATCACTGAAACACTGAAGTTGGTCACTGGTTTAGGAAGCAAGACTGGGAAAGAGAAGTCTCTAACTTCAAATAGTTGAAAGAATGATTATGTGCTTATGTAAGGTAGACAGTATATCTTTGCTGAATGTATTGGGGATAGAGCGAAATATTTTATTATTGATTCAGAATGTAGAAGCAGCAATTGCCCACAGGTCTGTTCTCTCTTTTAAAGAAGATGTTCTTACCATTCCCCACCCCTCTGCCTGGCGTGCTGTACTACCCCACAAATCAACACTCAACCCAGATGGAATCTGATTCATAGAGGACCATGTGGCATAACAGAATGAGTGTGGTCCAGGAAAACCTCAATTTGGGGATGCCAAATACTCATGGAATATTGCTACTTCTGAAATCTGTCATGAGAGCCAAAAAAACAGTTCATCAATGATTCCAGCTCTGACTCATGGCCACTCCACGTGTGTCAGAGTAGGACTTTGCTCCACGGTGTTTTCAGTAGCTGATTTTCAGAATTTGACCACATGGCCTTTCTCCTAAGGCACCTCTGTGGGGACTCGAACTGTCAATTCCATGAATAGCTAACCACTTTAACTACCGGGACACCCAGGAATCCTGTGACCACAGTAAACTGACAGAGCAAACCTGCTGCCACTGAGTGGATTCTGACTCACATCGACCCTGCCAGATTTCTGAGGCTATCAGCCTCTAGCGGAGCATGCAGCCTCCATCTTCCTCTTGGAGAGCAGGTGGTGAGTTTAAACTGCTGACCTCATGGCTAGCATTTCAATGCAGACACTGCTAATCGATTGCAGATCGCCCACCCCCTCACCCCCTTGAAGCCTCCTACTGCAACCAGTTAAACTGATGCAAGAGAAGGGTCCAATCTGTCCTGGCTGCCTTTTCTGTTTCTTTGCTTAGAAACAACCTCTCTTTTCATTCTTTTAAAAATAGATTTTTATGCTTTATTCACTGGATATGAAATATGTATAAGGTACATGTAATCTATACAAGATCACATGGTCTCATATACCTTTATACCCACCATACAGATTCGGCAAACTCTTGCTCTTGAAGGCCTGTGGCCTCTTCCCATCACTATCTTCCTCTGTCCCCACATTTGGTACCCCTCTCTTAGCTTTACTGTACATTTGTATTTTAAAACACTATAGAGTCTCTTTTGGGATATATTTGAACTTAATTATATTCTAGTGTATTAGCATTTCCATTGCATTTATCCTTCATTGCATCATGGATTCCTGCATGATTCCAGTTTTTGGTTATTCACAACAATATCTTACACATATGTTCTGGTACACATGAAAGAATTTCTCTAGGGTGTATACCTAGATGCCAGTGAATTTGTTAGGAATGTGATATATATATATATATATATATATATATATATATTCCAAAAAGTTCATGAAAAATGTTACATTATCTTTTAATTTATTATTTTCCCAGCATTTTCAAGCCCTCTGAGATAGTTAATTTTCATTGTACCAACATGGCCGATAAAGAAAACATGTGGGGTTAATTGAAGGGCAGAGATATAAATGACTCAATCAGCCTTGCCTTTCTAGTTCTCAGGCCTTTTGTTTTCTGATGGTTGGGCCAGGGTGCAGCTGCCTTAACCAGTTCCCTACTTCAGCTGGCAGAGCTCACTTCCTGCAAGACATCCCTGAGAGACCACATGGACCTCCCCTGATAAAGCCCTGGGTGCTGGAGCAGCCATGTGGAGATCCCTGCTAATGCTGAGATGCTTACACCCTCACGGATTCAGATTTTCTCCCGCAGTCAGCATCATTATGTGTGTTTTGTGAGATGGAGGAGGACTTTGTGGATTGGTGTTGGACGTATGGGCACATGTTGGACTTGTGGACTTGGGCAGCACTGGGTTGGGGTGTTTTCTTGATGTGCACTTACCCTTTATTTAAAACTCTCTCTTAGAGATATAACTTTCTGTGGATTTGTTTCTCTAATGTTCCCAGACTAACAGACCCTCTCATAAACTGTGAGAAACCCGGTGGCACAGTGTTAAAGCACTTAGCTATAGACAGTAAAGTTCACAGTTTCACCAACCAGCCAAGGGAGAAAATGTAGCATTTTGCATCTGTAAAGTTCTACAGCTTTGGAAACCTTATGAACAGTTCTTGTATCCCACTGAGAGTTGGAATTGATTAAGTGCCAGTGGTTTGGGGTGTTTAAATATATTTTTGATGCACATACACATATAGTCTATATATCTTTTGCCAATTGTGCCCTTTCTCTGTGAAGTATTTTCCTTTTTTGTGTATTGGGGAGGACCCTGTTGCCACAGAAATATAGGATGTGCATACAATTTGTATGAAAACATAGTGTAGCTGTTTGTGTGTGTGTACACATGTACATGCATGCATATATAAGTCATTAGATGCTGTGAATCAGTTCTGAATGAAACATGACTCAGTTCTGCACCCTTCTCCCAATTTTTGTCATGTTATATAAGGAGTCCTGGTGACTTAACGGTTACATGTTAGACTGCTAACTGTAAGGTCAGTAGTTTGAAACCGCCAGCAGCTCTGTGGGAGAAAAATGAGGCGTTCTTCTCTTATAAATTCTTCTCTTATAAAGACCTGGGACTTTACAGGAGCAGTTGTATCCTGTCCTAGAGGGTGGCTGTGATTCAGAATTGACTCCAAGGCAGTCAGCTTAAGTTTGATGTTATTATACACATAGGTGTATAAATATATGTATATTAACTTGTATACATATGTGTGTATCTATCTATATAGAGAAATATTGGTTGAGTGAGAGATTCATTTTAAGGGATTGTGCAGTTGCTGGGTTGTCAAGTTCTATATCTGTTGATCAAGTGCCAATCTGGAGAGGTCTATAGGTTTGTTTCATAAGATCCATAGGTAAGAAAATAGGAAGAGTGAAGACTGAAGAGCAAACAAGTTCTAACAAAATATTTATTGTTTGGAGGCAGAACTTTAACTTATTAACTTTTAACTTCTTTGTGGTACAAACACTGAGAGTCAGAAAACCATAAGGGAAGAACATGCTCAGGCTTATCTCAAGCTGAAAGAACTGAAGAAAATAGTCACGTCTTCTGTTGTAATATTGAAGAATTCTATCAAAATCAAAAGGACTCTATCAATTTCAAAATCAAAATCCTATAAAAAATATTGAATAATGCAGGGAGTGTGAAGAGAAGATAGCAGGAATTCAAAGAGGCACTGTATCAAAAGGACCTAGTTGACATTCAACCATTTCAGGAGATTGCATGTGATCAAGAAATGGCAGTATTGAAGTGAAAAATCTAAGCTGCACTGAAGTTGCAAAAAACCAAAGCTCCAGGAATTGATAAATTACCAACTGATGAATGTGATGCTCAAAGCATTTACTGGTGTAGACCAAGAAATTGGGGAAATAACCACCTAGTCAACCAACTGGAAGAGACCCCCTCATATGCACATTCCAAAGAAAAATGATACAGGATGATCATACAGCAATTATTGAACAGTATCATTAATACCACATCCATGTACAACTTTGCCGGAGATCATTCAGAAATGGAGGCAGCAGTGCACCCACCACTGGAGGCATCTGCCAGAAATTCAAGACAGACTCAGAATGAAAGGTTGCATTGATGCTATCAGACAGATGTTGGCTAAAAGCAGAACACACCAGAAAGTGAACTTTTTTTTTTGACCATGTCAAGGCCTTTGATTATAGAGGTCATACCAAATTATCATTAATATTTTGAAACACTAAAATTCTTGAGTATCTAATTGTGTCCATGTTGAGCTTGTACATGTAAAGGTACTTCAAAAATTCTTGGGAATTTAAACAAATCTTTTATTTTCTATAAATCATTTGATTGGGGGCTCATACAACTCATCACAATTCATCCATCCATCCATTGTGTCAAGCACATTTGTGCATTTGTTGTGATCAGCATTCTCAAAAAATTTCTTTCCACTTGAACCCTTAGTATCAACTCATGTTCCCCTCCCTCCCCCACCCTCCTTGCCTCATGAATCCTTGAACATTTATGTTATTACTATTATTTTTCCATGTCTTACACTGTTCAATGTCTCTTTCACCATCTTTTCTGTTGTCACCCCGCAGGTAGGGGGTACATGTAGATCACTGTCATCAGTCCCCCCTTTCTCTCCCATCTTTCCCTTTCCCTCCTGGTATCTCTACTCTTATTATTAATCCTGAGGGGTTCATCTGTCCTGGATTCTCTGTTTCCAGTTCCTATCTGTACCATTGTACATCCTCTGTTCTAGCCAGCTTTGTAAGTCAGAATTGGGATCATGATAATGGGGCATGGGATAAGGATGGGAGAAAACATTAAAAAGCTAGAGGACAGTTGTATATGTCATTGTTGCTATACCGCACCCTTAATTCTGCTTTCCTACACAATCTTTGCAGTTCCATATAGACTAAGGGGCAGTTTTTCAAACAACCAGAGAAGAGTGCACTATTTTAAATCAGGAAAGGTGTGTCAGGGGTGTATCCTGTCAGCATACCTTGTGGTGCTGTGGGTCAGGTATTGGACTGCAAACCACAGGATTTCTCATTCAAACCCACCAGTTTCTCCTTAGTAGAAAGACGAGACAGGAAACTCCTATCAAGATTAGCACATTAAAAAAAAAAAAGATTAGCACATTCAGAAACCCTGTATGAGTTCTTACAAATTGGAATAAACTCTGTTCCAGAAGACTGATGAGCACATATTGCACTCTATGAAGAAGAATGCAGCATCAGGACTGAAGGGAGACTCAATGTGAGATACGCATAAGATAGAACCTTCCTTGCTGATTGATAGGGAAGAAGACTTGAAGCACTTTGATGCAGATCAAAGACTAGAACATTCAATATGAATTATACCACAACATTAAAAAAAATACAGCTGGATTATTAAGCAGCATTATGACAAACTGAGAAAAGATTGAAGTTTGTCAAGAAATAATTTTAATTTGAATCTATAATTAATACCATGAAGAAATTAAACCATATGCTACACACGGCAAATCTGCTGCATATGACCTCTTTAAATTGTTAAAGAACAAAGCTGTTACTTTCAGAACTGAAGTGTACCTGACCCAAGGCATGATATTTGTCTCAGAAGCACATGAAATCTGGACAATGATTAAGGTCAAAGATGTGTTGTCTTTGATTATGGTATTGGCAAAGGATATTAAATATACCTTGGACTGCTGCCTTGAAGGAAGCACAGCAGAATGCTCCAGACTTTGGGCACATCTTAGGAGAGACCCGCCCCTGAAGAAGGATATCAGGCTTAGTGAAGTAGGAAGACAGCCCCCAAATGGAAGACCTTCATTGAACTAGATTGGCATGTTGACTGCAGCAATGGGCTAAAACCACTGTGGTGAGGCTGGCAGAGGATGGGGCAGGGTTTCCTTCTGCTGTTCATTGGGTCATTGTGTGAGAGCTTAGTCAGTGGCACACAACAACAATGGTGGGTGTGTAATAGTATTTTAATTGCATGTTTACTTTATATTTCTCTTATTACTAATGAGGTTGTGCATCATTTTATGAATCTCTGTGGTATGTACTGAAGTTCCTGCTTCATTTCAGATTATTTAACTTCAATTTTTAAAACCGTAGTGATGTTCCGATTTTTTTAAAGGTAATTGTTTATACCCTGCCATATTTCTTCAACTACACTGTAAAATCCCCATAGAACTGATAGTATCTTTAATATTTGCAATCTCCCAGCACCAAATTTGAATTGAACGTATTTATTGTGCAAGAGTAGCTGCAGACCATTCAATCTGTGAGGTTAAAAATATTTCCTATCTATCCCTTTACAGAAAAAGCTGAACAACCCTATTCTTGTTTGTGCCTCAGAAAAACGTCACCTGAACTGTATCCACTGTGGTTTGACCCTCTCAATAGAGTTAGCCTTGAAAATCTTTGCTTGATAGAAGGAAGTTAAATAAATACGTTTAAAAATATTAAGCTATGTGATCTTAGTGAAATCATAGGCATAGCCAGAAACTATACTCAAAGCAGATTATCTTTAAAAATCATGACCTCCTTAAGGATCTCCTCATTTGCATCAACAAAATTTTATAACTAGAAAACTGAAGCCACCCAATCATTTTTTAGGTCACAGGGTGTAACTAATTGAATACAAAATGAGATCAACATCTTGAAGTTTTATCCCTGGAGGAGTTACCACCTGAAACAGATTAAGCTTTTTGATTAGTTTATTCCTTAGTGAGTAAAGGTTAGACATCCAAGCAGATGTAGAGACCTACAAGGAAGTGGAGCACATCATTCTGTAACTGACGTACCCAAGTTCTCTTTTTCTCCTTCTCCCTCTCCTTTCTTTCTCTTCCTGTCTCTTTCTGTCTCTCTATCTCGTCTCTGTCTCTCTCACACACACCCACATCCACACACTGTTACTCAGACAATGGTGGACCAAGGTGATGCTTTGTCAAAAATAATCACTGTTCACGTGTGCTTTCTATTTGAGCAAAAGCTTCCTCTTCATTCTTTTTACAACTCTCAATTTCCCTCAAGCAAAACTGATGTTGTTTTCTTTGGACAGCCTCACAAATGAAAATAAAAAGTCAGGAAAAACTTAACTGCTTACAGGGGAAATGCTTTTGGAGACAAGTGATTGCATAAAGTTAATTTTTCTTTTCAATCAGGTGTAGTTTCTCCTCAAAGCTGTATTTCTGCCTAAGGGTCTCCAGTGCTCAGAGGGAACTACCTTTGTTTGTGCTTTGTTGAGGCAAAGACTATGAATTGCAATCTGGGAAAGATGGGTATACTTCAAAACCCAATTATGCTAACTTTCACCTCCCTCCCACCCCAATTTAAAATGTAATTATATATAAAACACCTTGCTTTTCAAATTTGCATTGAAAGTATTCTTGTTTAGGGGTGTCTGAATTTTAAAAATGAAGCAAGTTTAAAACAGCAGTCTTTCAAGTATAGAGAAAATTATTTTTTCCCCTCAAGGAATAATTGCTGAAATTACAGCCTTTGATAAATGGCTAAAATGCCATAAAAATGATGTATAGAACATAGACACAGAGTTTTATATACAAGATAGATCATAGACTCAAACTGAAATCCTCCCTTCTAAAAGAAAATGTGTCCATGTGAATTCATCTCTCTTCTATGACTGTTTTTGGTTTTATTACTGCTAGTGGTTGCCATTGGGGTGGCATCAACCCATGGTGACCACCTTATGTATAGTAGGACACCATGGTGTCCAGTTCTGTGCCATCTTCATGGCCGTTGTGAAACTGAAATCCATTTATCTCAATGGGTTTCTCTTATTTTCCTCTGACCCTTTCATTGGCCAAACGTGTCTTTGTCCCAAATGGTCTTGCCTAATAAGAGTATCTACAGAAGGTGATTACAAGTCATATCTTCCTTTCTTCTGAGACACACTCTGATGTCAATTCCTCCAAGACTGATTTGTGTGTTCCTCAGTCCCTAGTGTACTCAGTATTCTTCACCACCATCACCAACACAGTTTGAATACATCTTTTTTCTTCTGCTTTTCCTTTACAGTATCCAACTTTCATTTATAAATGAGGTGATTAAAAAGGCAGTGACTTTTATTATGTTCTTCCTACCTACCTACCTACCTACCTATCCCTACCTACATACCTACCTACTTACCAAACTACCTACCTACCTACCTACCTACCTACCTATCCCTACCTACTTACCAAACTACCTACCTACCTACCCACCCACCCACTCACCCACCCCCCTACCAACCTACCTACCCACCCACCCGTCCACCTACCAACCAACCTACCTACCTACAGTCAACAAGCTGATTCTGACTCCTGGTGGCCCCATGTAAAGTTTCCAGGCTGTGAATCTTTTTTATTTTTTTAAATGTGCATGACCTTTATTAACCAGTACAGTTACTTGTCTCCTGGCTTGTTGAAGCAGTGGGCCAGCCAGCACTCGCTGCAGTAATGCCTGTCAAAGTGGCTGGCCATGAAAACTCCAGCCCCACAGTTGTCTGAAGGGCACTTGCTCTGACGGCGGCTGATTTTGCCATTTTCATCAACCTTATTGTATTTTAAGATAGCCAGTTTAAGTTTCTTTCTCTTATGCTTGTTCTTCTTGGGAGTGGTATAAGACTTCTTCCTTTTCTTAGCCAGGCTGTAAATCTTTTTGGAAGCAAATAGCCTCATCTTTCTCCCCGAGAGAAGTCGGTGGGTTTGAACCACCACTGCTTATCAGCTAAATCAAAGCAGAATGTAAAGAATGAATGACTAGGTGATGCACCAGTTGGGGGTGGGTGCTATGGGAATGATCTGGGCTCGCTTTTCAAGAGATCCATGGTACTCTAATGGTGTGACTCTGGGGAAGGTTTTTTTGATGCTTTATTATCTCAAGTTTGTCAACTAAAGAGTAAAAAATCATACTGACTGACTCCTACCAGAGTGTTGTGTTAAGTATTAAACTACACAATGCATCTAAAACTCTTAATAGAGTGTCTAGACTATAGCACAGACATGAGAGGACAATGAGGGTTATCAAGGCTGACGCAGTAGTCCGGGCTTATCCATTTGCAAGTGATCACTCCAGAGACAGAGGTAAAGCTCTTCACTCCCTGTCCAGAGTTTTGTTCTAATTATTCTTCTCACTTCTTGGAGATAAATGCTTTGTATTTATATGTTTGTGTTTTAGGAGGAAAACCCCCCACAACCATTTAGTGACTTACTAAAATTTGTGCATTTTTTTTGTAGCTGTCATTTTCTTAAATTTAGAATCTGTAGCCACTCAGAACATTGAGGATTTTTTTAGTCATTGATTGATGGAGCCAGCACTAAGGACAGAAGGCAAGAAGTTCAAAGATAATGATAGTTAACACCGAATAAAGGCTTTATCCCTACCAGCCACTACTCCTTTGTGCATTTATTGCTGTAATCTGCAAAGAACCCTACAAGGTGGTCACGGTGTCATCCCTCCTCACCCATTGATCAGTTCATTGTACTGTGGTGGCTTGTATGTTGTTAAAATTCTGGAAGTTCAAACAACAACAGGGAAGTGGGTGAAAGGACACATAGAACAGTGTATGATATGACAAAATAATGATAATTTGTACATTTTCAAGGGTTCCTAAGGAAGAGGAAGTGGGAGGGAGGGGAAATATGAGGAGCTGATACCAAGGGCTTAAGTAGAAGGAGGCTGCTTAGAGAATGATAATGGCAACAAATGTTCAAATGTGGTTTGCATACAATAGGTATATGTATTGCTTGTGATAACAGTTGCTTATCCCCGAATAAAGTGATTTTTAAAAAATTCTGGAAGTTCTGCTACTGGTATTCCAAATGCCAGGAAGGGGAGAGGAGCCAAGTTGGTGGCTGAGTCAGACACACCATGCCATCTATCCTTCTACAGTACGGACCAGGAAAAGAAGCACAATATACAGATGAAAACTCTGGAACCCTGAGCATCAAATGAAAGGATAAAGAATTCAATTGACTATCGATTGGGAGGAGAAATTGATTGAAAGTAGTGAACCTGGAGAGTGGCCAGGTGGCCCTCCAGCTGGCCGGACACTTAAGGCTAAGCAATCAGTAATCCTGAACGAGGGACTTGGAAGGCCAGTTCACAGCAATCTCACCAGGGCACACTGTAGACATAGTGATATAAATGTGTAGAATTTGAACCAGAAAGGTCAGGAAGGAGAGCAGAGCTCCACAGATTCCAGCATGCACCAAGCAGGGAGCAGGGAGGGAGCCAGGACGCAGAGATAGACCTCCTAAACTGAGGTGGTCCTTGACCACAGGAGTGAGTGGTGCACAGTGGGGCAGAGAGGAGGGGAGAGGTGTACAGGGTGACACCAGGATACCTCTCACTTAATTGGGCTATTGGAAGCCCCTATTTCATACATTTTTTCAGTACCAAGTCCTGATTATTAGTTAGAGCCAATGGGATATCCTTAGGCACTCTTGTTTGGTAAGTATAGGAACACACTCATCTCCTTCACGCTTCTGATATAAATCCAACCAACCTCATTGTTACTGAGTCTATGCAGAATTAGAGCAACCCTGAGTGGAATGGCCCCTGTGGGCAGCATGTCACTCATTAGGGGAGTAGAAAGACCCTTCTTTCCGAGAAGCTGTGGGTGCTTTGGAACTGCTGACCTTGTAGTTGACAGCTCACCTTGGGACACTTATTCCCCCATTGCTGTAATTCTGCTTTATGCAGATCATAGTACAAACTCCCATTTTCCCTTCCCTTTCCACCACAGCTGCACTGCCCCACCTATGAGCAGTAAAAGAGCCCACCTACATTCCAAACGGACCCCCCTGCCAACCAGAAAACCAGGAGTAATGTGCTCCAGGCCAAATCAGTGGCATGTACCACTCTTCCTGCTTGGTACAGCAGTATACTGTTTTTACAGGAGATCTTCTCTCGGCATACTCTCCATCCCCCTACCCTACTGCTGCTTTGACTGGTGTGGCATATACTCCTCAGTAGTGTTCCCTGAGATCAGAGACACAAGCTCCACTCACCTACATTTCCCCCTCCCCCTGAAACCAGTGGTGAGAGTGCTCATGGGCCTGTCCAGAGACCAGTGGCCTCTGTACCCTCGCCAAAACCCACCTGGAGACTGGCAAAGTGCAGCTGCATCACCCCTGACCTGGTGGCTGGCAAAAGTGCACCTTGTGTCCTCACTGATCAGTGGCCTTCCAGGCACATCTGTCACATCCCACCCAGTGCCATCCTCACTTTTGTCCAGGGCCCAACAAGAGTTCCATTGGCTTTCCCCACTGCCCGCCTGACTGTACTGCCACACTTTTCATACCTAGACGGGTTGACTGCACATGCACTGGAAACCCCTGTCTACCACCAGCTCCCGAGACGCAAATTTGTGCAGCCACAAAGTGCCCATCCCATCCATCTATTGGCAAAGCACTTCCTCACGGAGCTGGGGAGCCATGCTACCCCGACCTCTAGAAGCTGTACAAACTGTTAACACCAACCGTGAAGGACCCCATCTCGACAAGCCAACACTTGTCACCCCAAGTCAGGGAAAGAAAGAACCAGTCTTTGACCACCGCTTACCTTGACCTCTGAGACTGCGGCAATGGGGAATCATGTGAAGACACAGGCGGGAGTGGCTCTAAGAAGTGAGCAGCTAGTGTCCCTGAGGAAGAGATAATGATAGAAATAGCTGATAGCAACTCAGAAGGCTTCTATATGATCCTCAGAGAGATCAAGAAAAACGTAGGCGATAAGACAAAACCCCACAAGAATTCAGGAAAAGAATATAAGAACAAAGGGTACACTAAACAGACACGTAGAAGCTATGAAAATAACTAGAGCCCCTCCTTTCGCTACCCTTCAGAGGCGATGAAGCACAGCACCTGCGCATCTTCCACAGGGCAGGAGATTCCCAGAAGCCTTTACAAGAAAGCCCAGCAGAGCAAGCCCACACAGACCTGGGGGAGTACAGAAAACAGCTGACATCGCCTATTGAGCCCACAGTGTCAGCAAGATTAAGAGAGGTCCGACCACATAGTGCTTTCATGGTGGCACACTTTAGCCAACCAGTTTATCTGGCTGAGGGAACCGTGGGGAGCATGGCTATGGAGGAGTCCCTGGTGTGCCGCAGCCGTCCATGCTGTATTTGGAAGAAGACAGCACTTGTCATGGTCTCGGTAACAATCTTGGCTTCAGTCTTGGACAGAGCCTCTTACAGACGTGGTTGGCAGATGCTGACCTAGTATGCTCCACTAGTTTTTTACCCACTGGTCCTCAGATTGTACCATCCCTGGCAAACTCATGAAGGTGCAGGTTTGCCATTTGAAGGAAGAATTTGGTCGTGCTCTTCTGCATGTTTGTGATCAGTGAGATGTCAAAGGACTCTGAAAAAGCCCCAGGTGGAGAAAGGACCAATTTCACAGGGTTTGATTTTGAGCATAAAAAAACTGAGGTTTCTTCATTGGTGCTGGAAGCTGACTCTTGTGTCCAGCAAGTTGCAGAACTTCTACAAGAACTGGACATTTTACTTGCGGATGCTTCTTATGAACTTAGCAGGCTGTATCAGCTGGAAAAGAGACTTTCTGTGCCAAAAGTGGGCTCAGAAACATTACCAGCAATGGACAGTCAAGAAGTGGGTGCAGGTTTTGGTGGAAGGTTGGGCCACGTCACTGAGCAGCTTTATGGAAGAGAAGAGGTACTTGCCATGCCTTCATTTTGGTTGTCTTCAGAATGGAGGTTTCACTAACTTGTCAGAACCTATAGCTCTGACCTCTGCCTAAGAAAAGAGAGAGAGGCTGGATGACTGTACTGTGTTGACTGTGATCTATGAAGGTGGTTGTGTGGTTGTTTTTCACAACCCTAAATTTTTTGAGCACAGCAAGGAGGAATGCTTTGTGAGATAACTGATCCTGGGGAATAGCGTGCAAGAACCACCCTTGCAAGAACAAGGAGATCGGCTGATTGGAGGAGATCTTCAAGGCTTGTACTGAATTTGCTGGAATGGCGTTCTGGACCAGTATTGACTTACTCCCCTGAGTTAAAGCAGACATAATGCAGATAATGCAATGATATTGTCTTTGCATTTAGATTATGCAGCACAATGGACAATGTGCTCTGTTAATGCAGGATACCCATGCAAAACTTCTAGAGAGGGCCTGCTAGTGACTGGACAAAGGATGACACTGTCCCTTTGATGTGGTGGATGAAGCACATGCTGCCATGCTGGAGGAAGGTATATGGACCCCTGAAAGAACAGTGATGGCTATCTTTCCATTTCTCGTGCTGTAGCAGTGGCATGACAGAACAGGAACGGTGGCAGAGGTCAATTATGTTGTCGGGTAAAGCCCTGTCGACATGTCTCAAACAGACACAGGGAAGGACATTTCCTAATGAAAGCACTGACAGTGGCCCCTGGAATAATCACCTTGGAAACAGTTCCCCTCTGAGTGGCAGCTTACACCAAGAAAAAGAAGCGTATTGGCTGCTCTGGCCTCGAACACAGCGAAGACTTTGAATTTGCTTCATGAACATGAATGCTCGGACTCATCTGAGAAACATTTTGAAGGCTTCGTGACTTCCCAGGCTTGGGCTGTGCATGGGGAGCACTACAAATCCCTGGAGAGAGCACAAGCTGCTCACCAGAAGCTCCACCTTGGACCCTGCACTGACTAACAAGAGGGGACCGCAGAGTCATTGTTGGCTTTGCTTTGTGGTGATGTCTCTCTGGAAGTGCTTCTTAAAAACAGACCCTTTCCCTTCACTAGCATGTCGTGGTCTGCTTTATGGCTCTCTTTTCAACAAATGCAACACACCACTGCTTTACATGTTTCTCTTCCACTTATCAAATTTACTACAATAAGACTTTAAATTTGTCTTTTTATGTTACATGTATGCTTTTGTCTCATAATTTTTTCAAGCCGTTATATTATTTATTCCCAGCAGTAGACACATTGAATCTCATTTTTCATCGTTTAAAGGAAAAGGGGGAAAATCATTGAAAAGTGTACTAGGATAGAACTTGCTTGGGCAATTTTACAAGACATCTGTAACCATTAGTTGTTCTTTTTTCTACACTGAAACTCTGAATTGCTTTCTTCTTTTAAATCAGCAATAGGTCTGTTAGCTGTTGTAATCTAATGTATTCTTATGAGCTATGTAAGCCCTGGGTAAATCTTCTTTATTCAATAAAAAATGGTTTTAAAACAACAACTTGAAATCCAGATGACTTTACAGTAAAGCATCAGAAATAAATAATGCCATTGAAGGACACAGAAGTAGAGTTGAATAAATGGAAGAAAGACTCAGCTGGATAAAGACAAGCTCCTGGCAACTTGTCTACTTAAGGAACAATCAGATAGAATAATGACAGGGAAAAAAATAAGCCTAAGAGTTATGTGGGATCCTAATAAGTGAGAAAATTGATAGTAATTGGAATTTCAAAAAAAGAGGAGGAAAATATAAAAAAAAGGGGATAGAAGATTTTTTTTGAGCTTTATTAACAGAAAACCTCCCTGCTATCATGGAAGACATGAAGGTTTCCATTCAAGAAGCTCAATGAACTTCATAAAAAATAGACATTAAAAGAAAGCCATCAAGACATGCCACCATCAAACTTTCCCAAACCAAAGAAAAAGAAAGAGTTCTGAGAGCAGCTCATAAGAAATGAAATATCACCTACAAGGATGCCATCATTCAAAATACTAAATGCTGACTTCTTGAAAGACACCACTAGATAAGAAGGTAGAAGAATGGCGTATCTAAAACCCTGAGAGGAAAAAAAAATGCTTAATAGCCAGTAAAATTGTATTGCAAATATGATGGTGAACTTATAACATTCCCAGGTAAACAGATATTAGGGGAATTTGAAAAAAAAAGTAGAACAACCTTACACAATATATTGAGAAGAATAGTTTTTGACAGAGAACTAATGGTATCAGACACAAATCTGGAATCCAGTCTCCATCCCAGATAAAAAAATTCCTAACAAATATGCAGAACTTAAAACAGGAGGTAACAATATCAACCTATAAATGGCAACTTCAGAACAAAACAGGGAAGAAAGTGATGTAGTTATAAAAGTTCCATATAGAGAAAAAGTCAAAACAATATCAAGATATGGCAGACTATTTTGAACTTAGGAAAATAAAAGTAAATTTCAGAGTAACCAAAGAGAAAGTTATTATATCTACTTGACAAAATAAAGAGAAAATCAAAACCTTCAGTAAACACAAAAGCAATCATAACAAAGGATATGAAAATAAAATAAAAAAGAACTCAGAAAAGAAAATTCCGCTGAATAAAGAAACGACATTAGACACACACACAGAAAGCATAATAAAGATAAACAAGAGGGCATCCAGCTGGGAAGCATCAAAGTCCACACAGAAGAAGCACACCAGCCTGTGTGATCACGAGGTGTCCACAGGACTAGGTATCAGGCATTAGAACAAAGGGGAGCAGAGTGGAGACCCAAAGTCCACTGGTCCAAAATTGAACAACTGCTCACACAAGGGCCACAAGCAAGGGACGAGCCCATCAGGGTGCAGTATAGTACTGATGATTTACCCTTTCCTTAATGCATCCTCCGCTTCACTATCATGATCCCAGTTCTACCTTATAAATCCAGCCAGACCAGAACATGTACACTGGTACAGATAAGAGCTTTTGACACATGGGATTCAGGACAGATACCATCCTCAGGAGCAAAAATGGGGTTAGGATGAGGGGAGAGAAGGGGAGCCAATATTAATGATCTGTTTATATCGCCCCCCACACACATACAACAGAAATATGGATGAAGGGAGACAGTGGATGGTGTAAGATATGAAGATAATAATAATTTATAATTTATCAAGGGTTTATGTGGCAGGAGGGTGGGAGAGGGAGAAAAAAAATGAGGAACTGATAGCAAGGGCTCAAGTAGAAGACAATGTTTTAAAAAGGAGAATGACAATACATGTATAAATGTGCATGATACAATGTATGTATTGTTATAAGAGGTATAAGAACCCCCAATAAAATGATTAAAATAGCAATAATACAATAAATTAAAATGACAGTTGTAAATCCACACTGAATGTAAAAGACAGAGTAGAAAAATGGATAAAAATATAACCCATCGTCCTGAGCCCTGGTGGTGTAGTGGTTGTGCATGGAACTGCGGTCCACTGGGTTGGAGGTTCAAATCCAGCAGCGCTATCCAGGAGCAAGGCTGGGCCTCCTACTCCTACTCCCACAACCAGGGGCCAGTGATGTCCCCCACAAAAAATATAGCCCATCAATACGCTGCATACAAGAGACATGCTTTAGCTACAAAGATGCAATTAAGTTAACAATCAAAGGGTGGAAAAAATATGTCAAGCAAATAGTAACCCAAAATAAGTAGGAGTCACAATGATAATATTTGATAAAATAGACTTCAATTTAGAATCCTTTGTAAACGTCAAACCAGGTATTATAGAATGATTAAATGTAAATCTACCAATATAAAATAAATATCATAATAGGTGTTTATGTAGCCAAAGAGTGTGCTCTAAAATGCATAGTTAGAAGGAAAGATAGATAGTTCTTCAGTAATAGCAGATTTTGACACACCATTTACAATTATAGCTAGAACAACTAGGAAGATACTCAACAAAGAGAATAAATGAATAACAAAAGAAACCAACTGGACTTCATAATTAGACACCGAACACACCACCCACTCCTAGCACAGTGCATATCATTCTCTAGTCACGTGCTTCAAAATGAGCCACAACACAAATCAACATAAAACAAAGCATTTTCTTTGACAACAAAGCTATATAACTAAAGATCAATAATAGAAAAAACAAGGAAAAAGGCTACAGGGCAATACAAATAGGAGACATTAAAAATGAAATTTAGAATTTTTAATATCAAACGAGAATGAAAACATACATAATAAAACTCTTGGGACATAGCAAAAGTAGAGTTCAGAGTAGACTTTATAGCAATAAATACACACATAGAAAAGGAAGTCAGGCCCCACCAATAGCTTTACCGTACAATCCACTACCCACCCGTCGTGCTTGCCGTACTGTGCTAGTCTTGTGTATTATTGTGATGCTGGAAGCTATACTAACAGTATTTCAAATACCAACAGGATGTGGAGCAAAGGATATCTTTGTTGATGTCAGGTGGATATTGGCTGATTGCAGAGCATACTAAAAAAAGTGTTTACCTGTGTTTTGTTGGTTATGCAAGATTTTCAGCTGTCTGAATCATAACAAATTCTGCATAAAATTTGAATGGCAATTCCAGAATACTTAATGTGCTCATACATACAACACTCACGGGTATAACACAAGAAAGTTGTGTGGTTTAAAATCAGGAAAGGCATGCATCAGTATTATGCTCTTCCACCAAATTGATTTAGTCTCTATGTTGCACAATTAATGTGTGATGTGCAGATGCCACAATCTCACTTGCTGAAAGCAAAGAGGAACTGAAGAATTCACTGATAGAAAAGAAAGACCTTCAGTATGGATTACACTTCAACAGTAAAAAAAAATGGGATAAATGTTTTTATCACAAGAGAAAGTATTGAAGCAGTCAAGAATTACATTAAGCTTGCATCAACAATCTGTGTGGGAACAGTAATCAAGAAATTAAATTGCTTCGGGTAAACCTGCTGCAAAAGATTTCTGTGAAGTGTTCAAAAGCAAATCGGACCAAGGTATGCCTGACTCAAGCCTTGAAATCTTTAATCACCTCATATGCATATGAAAGCTGGACAGGGAATAAGGAAGCCAGAAGAAGAATTGATACCTTTAA
>PVJH01006267.1:0-60000 GCA_004026705.1 Nesogale talazaci
GAGAGAGAGAGAGAGAGAGAGAGAGAGAGAGAGAGAGAGAGAGAGAGAGAGAGAGAAGAGAGAATCCATTGGTTTAGAAGGTTTGGACTCACTTGACAGGTTCAGTTGGAGACCATCATAGGTGGCTGCTGTGACACAAAGGGAAATTGTGCTTTTCCAGCATGCTTACTGACCCTGATTTACCTCAGGAGTTTGAAAGGTGAGTGCTGTGTGTGTGTGTGTGTGTGTGTGTGTGTGTGTGTATCCTCCCCTCAAATATTGAAGTACAACTCTCTCATTTTACAGTAGTCTCTGGATCCATTGGAAGATGCTCCCCTCAAACGTGTTTGTTAGAGCAGCCTTTAGCTAGCGCTTCTGCAAGTCTGTTAGCTGATTTTTGCTGTGGCTTCCCAGACTCGGTGGAACTGATTTGCAAAATAGCTGAGATTTCTATTAATGTTTACATCTTATAACAAGAATTTAGATGAACATTAAGCCTCTCTCTCTCTCTCTCACTCTCTCTCTCTCTCTCCTCTCTCTCTCTCTCCCCACTTCTCACTCTCGCTCTTTCTTGTATTCTATTACTTTCTTTTCCTTGGGGTTTGCACCCAGTCCACAACCCTCTGAAGCATGCTTTTGTGCAGAATGTTACCCGTCTCGCATCTCTGTCTTCTGTAATTTCTGGGTGACAGAAGGCTGTGGTGGTGGGCGAAACGGAGGCTGTGAGTTTCTATTTGATCCTTCCGTAAAAGTTTGGAAGCAACACAGTCAGCACATGACCTTTTGTTGATATGAGAGAAGTTTAAATTTAAACAAAAAAAAATTTTTTTAACATCACTACGGTTCATTCGTAGATTACTAGTGAAGTGTCAAAAAAGAAAGAAAGCCAGCAAAGAAACGGGAAACAAGGATGGTCTCTTTCTAAGTTTCAGTGATGGTTTTTTTTTTTTTTTTGCGCTGTCTTAAACGGAACTGTGATTTACTGTTTTTCCTCCCTTTACTATAATGGGAATAAGTGTAATTGAGTTGTTCCTATTTGGAGAAAACCGTGTAATATCCTTCCATTTGATGTTGTTGCGAGCAAAATAGGGCTTGGGAGGAACGCTGGTCCCCTTCATGTCCCTATAAGTCCACACTGCAGTTTTAAATTTTGAGTTCTTAGCCCAGCATAACTTCATTTTTATGAACTATAAATAGAATTTTGTTTGCCATTAAAAAGAATTCAAACTTTGCATTCTGTATGAATAATAATAATAATAAAAGCTAAAAAAAGGCAGGATGCATGATACCCAGGCTTTTTTTTTTTCATTCTCATGAAAGCTACCTTCTGTATAAACATTTGTTGTATCTGACTATGCAGTGCAAGCTAGGTGCTAGACCAGCTGGTTAAAAATATGCTAAGTCAAGCTGTTCATCGCTCAAACGACGGAATTTGATATGAAAAGACGAAAAAAGAAAGGACAAAGATTAAAACATTCTAGAAGTGAAGCAACGGAAGGGAAAAAAAGAGTAGTGAGAATGAACTAATGCTTGATAGTGGTTGCATAGTAGAGCAGCCAGTATCAGAACAGAGAAGTAAAATAGCCACGAAATATACTTTCATGTTGCATTCTCTCTATCTTTTCCTCTTTTTGGGGGTGTGTGTGTGGTGGCGAGGTGCATCCTCACTAGATAAATGCATTGACTGATTGAGAGTTCTTAGCAGTTTGGGATTATTATTATTAAGTTCCATCTGTGAACCCTTTAGGTTAGCTAGCTTTTATTTAGAGATATAACCTGTTTCTCATGTAGACCTTAAAGTTGTCTAGATTGGAGCATACTCTTGTCTGATGTTGTGATTTGCTAATTTAACACTAAGTTTTCTAGGATACACAAAGTAGCACTTAAGTGATGATATTCTTAAATTCTAATTATATATATATTTTTAAATAGAACTCTTGAGTCTGATTTGTAAGCCTGTTAGTAGATTGTTGTTATGAAAAGGTAGTTACATATTAACTGGCTGTAGCCTATTTCTCTATATATGCAAGCTCCCCTGCTGTGAACTTTATTTGTATTTTTTCAATTATCCCTTTTTAAACTAAACGTTTCCCTTTCCTATTCTGATATCCAAATCTCTGAATATTGTTTTTTTTTTCCTCTTGATGAGAATTTCAGTTTTAGTCACCCAGAGGCATACTTTTTAACTGGCTAATTAAATAATCAAATGATAGTCAATAGAATTGTTAGTATGGACAGCATTCTTGGGAATATTATTAGCTAAAATAAAAAATTTAAGTGCCATATGATATAAAATTTCATAATAATTTCCCCTGTGGCTATAATGGGTAATACATACAGAACCCCCATTAAATCATTACTATTTGTTTACATTGAATTTCTACGGGTGAATGTATCCATCCTCACCCACATAGGGTAAGTGCATCATGTAGACTCAACAATAAATATTTACACTATTCAAAGGAGAGATATATAATGTACCCACACTATTATATATAATTAGATATTCTCGTCTTGCCTTTTGAACTGTTTGTAACTCCTATTGTATAGGTAAGTGAATTCTGTCAAGTACTAATTTTTATTTCACTTGCCAGCTAAAGATGAGTTTGTTTTTAAATTTATACTTGATAAGAAATCTATTTATGTTATGAAAAATAAAGCACCATGTTGTATAGTACATGCATAAACTGCTTAGGGCTCAAGTAAAATGGAAGTGTTATTTATTCTTTTAAGAAAATATTTTCACTGGTAGATTATTGCCCATCTTTTACTATTCTTCCCAACATACAATGTATTTGTAACTTAAAGGAACATTCAAAATTTAAATAACTAGAATAAAGATAATTTGCATATTCTGTAGTGTCAGCTCTAGAAATTTATATGATCAGTAAGTACTACATAATGGAAAGCAATTTTTAAATCAGTTTAGAAGTAGTGAAAATTTCACTGTTAAAAAAATGTTGAGAAGGTATAGAAAATTGAATAGTGAATCTAATAGAACATAAAACTTGAAATTTTTGTTTTCAAACATCCTTGTCAAAACAGATTATGATCAGTGAAATGTAATATTTTCTGTTTGTAGTCAAAGGGGCAAGTTGTGGTCTAAATAATTTTTTTCAAGTCATATAGCATATAATTTAAAAGAGACATTACTGGCACCATGGTCAAAATGTTGATAATCGTGTCATGGAATGAGCACTTGAAACTTATCAATTTTTTAAGAAAGATGTACTTAGGATTACATATCTAACTGGAACTAGATAATTTTGAAAAATTGCTGTGTGACTGTAGGGATCTCTCTTTGAGAAGATCATTCATGTATTAATGAATATACCTAGAAAGAAAATATATTAAGATAGCTGCATTGACTATCAAAATATTTAATTCTGATGAATGAAAATAAGAAAATTTGGACACTATCAGAATATTTTTTCATTTGTTTTATGTGTATAGTTGTCTAATATTATGGCAATAAAATCATTTCATGTATAAGCTGCTTGTTATAATTTTTACTTGGGTTATGCTAGAAACTTAATTTAATAGTATGTGTAAATTGATCACTTAGAAAGACAGTTCTGATAATGTCTAGAAAGAAAAAAAAAGTTGGGATCTAAGGTAGTGGGACGAAGGAGCCTATTTGGGTAGCAGTTTCACCTCTTTGATTAACTTCTCTCAAAACGGGTGCTGACAAAATACTGCCTATTTTATAGATAATGAAGGAAACACAGAGAGCAAAAGCCTTTTATAATAAAAAAAGAAATCTTATTTGCTTTCTCTTCTAACAAATATTTATTGTCATGTCAACTAAAGAAATAATTTTGTCTCATTATAAAACTTTTGTATTCCCCCCCACCCCCGAAGAATAGCATGTAGATCAGATACTGTGAGAAGAAAATGTGTAAGATCATTATGAAAATGTACTATTATGTGTCATAAGACTCTCCTTTTTCTGGCATTATTGTAATTCCTTACAGTTTGATCATAACAATAAGATATTTCTTACCAAGATAAATTCATTCAGCTTAAGTAGAAACTTTGGAAAAGCTATTTCAACTCATGAGTGATAAGTTCATGTAGGTGAGCAGGTAGCCTCAAGGTGGAAGGCCAATGAATGTGTTACCTGTGCGCATTTGGCATCTAATGGGAATAGTTAACCTGTCTGTGCTCCATGCTATGGTTTTGGAATGCACTGATACCTGCCTTTGCTCATTGTATTTATTTTTCACATGCTACGACGTTAACGGGAAAAAAAGTTCCTGCAACTGATTCTATATTTTAATTACCATATCCATAATTTGCAAGTTATAGGAGTTTAGGTATTGGTTTGGAGCACTGTATTTCAAACAGTTCTCTCACACTTAGCTTGGAGTACTGTTCAGAACTCTTGGTAGAGACTTGATGGGTCACCAGGAACAATTACAGGTTAAATGTCAGGTGGCATTGTTTACTGACTTGTATTTAACAGTTTCCTAGATCTTGAAATGCATGAATATTCTTATTTTTTCCCATATGGGCACATTACTGTTCATTCCTCACTTTTAATAAATACATGATGGAATATTTACCTGTTCTAAGGGAGCCTTTATCTATAACCTAGATATGCGTGAAATATGAGACTTGTTCAGTCACTTCAGTACCTCGCTCCTCTATAGAGATAGAAGCTATCTCAAATAGATTAAACGGATCATGCATTTAGAAAGCAAACTTGCATTCATTCATAGGTAAAGTCTGATTTTTAATGCCTGCTCTTTCTATTAGCAAGTGTTCATCCCCCTAATGATTATGTTGTAGAGTGCAGATGTGCATTCTATAACTTAGATACCTCCCATTTTATAGATTTTTTTTAAAAAACAGTATAACTGGTGATAGATTTTTGTTTTCTTCCATGATTTGTTATTCATTTATAAATTTGATGCAATTAGCCAATTACTGGGGTAGTGAACCAATCTAGGTCTACTATCTCACATATAATTCCACTACAGCCAGGTTGCTGACTCAGATGAGGGAAAACAGGTTCAAAAAGATGATTAAACATTTAACCAAAGCGTGAGATCGTTTCTTTCTGTTGGGAACAACACATGTTCAACAAGAAATGTCACGGAACATAGTCAGTCTCTCTCCCCTTCCTCAGTTTTCCTCCTTTTCCTAATGGGAATTGCTGCCATCGTTTGTTTGCATTAAATGGGGAATTAAAATGCTATCCATGTGAACATGACCAAGTGACATTTTTAAAGGAGGAAAAAAAAAATTTGAGACCTCCTCCTCCCTTTTATGGGCTTCTTTGGGCATTCTTTGGGGACAGGCCTCTTATCCCTTCCTTTTCATCCGAAGCTGATAATGGTTCAGAAGAAGTCCTGCTTTTGTGCCTTCTGACATCTGTGCATTCTCCTGCAGGGTGGAAGCTGTTCCCTTTTCTCCTTGGCATCCATCTCTTCTCTTTGCTTCATAGTTGGGAGTTCAGACATCTCTGGAGAGATTGTGGCGTGTGGTTCTGCCTGTCCAATAGGAGGGTGTTGCATTTCTCCACTCAGTACCCCTTTCCCTGGGAGCCCGGGAGGAAAACCTCAGCAGTCCTCACTGCCTTGCCAGTCCGAGGAGTCAGAGGCTCAAAGTGATTGCCAGCGCGTGTGCCTTCAGTGTAGAGCTGCAGTCTGAGTGCTCGGTGGGCTGCCGAGAAGGACCAGACCGAAACAAGATTTAGAAGAATTCTGGTGAGAACTGTTTATAGGGATATGGTATTTTAAAAGAATGTAGTAAACAAACAGAATTGTGGCATAAACAAAGATAATTAGCATAAACAATGTCGTTTTAGGACAGGTGGTTTAAAAAAACAAACAAAACAAAAAACTCAAATATGAACCCAACTTGAATGCTGCCAGTTTGGAACCACTGAACCTTAATCTGCACTTCATGAGAATGACACAGGTTTGTTGATAAACTTGTTAACATGCTTTTTCTCTTTCTTTTATATCATTTTCCGGTCATTATGCCCTTTTGTCACCCAGCTTGAAAGTAATTAATCTATTACAAGGTAATTTAAGAACTCTTTGCCCATAAAACATGACAGAAGGAAAATTAAAAACAAAAGCTTCTGGATGTTCATAGACATTTGTAGTCATTATCGAACCTTAAGTCAATTCAAATCTGAATGCAACTCATTGTATTTCAGTTCTCTCTTCCTTTTATCTAAGTAACATTGCAGTCACTTGATTCTTTTGTGTTAATACATTTATTTTTATCTTGCCTTAAAACTTAGGCATTCCTTTGTTATGGTGGAATCATCACTTATGTCATGTGTGCCTATCTTAATGTTGCGATATTCTAACTTTTTTCCCTTCTAGTACTTAAGGAGTGTGGCTTAGTAATGTGGAAACGTAGCTTTTGATCATGCAGTATGAGGATACTAGTTACTGTGAAACACTTGATCCAAACTTCCTATGCCATTGTGGTGCACTTCGGTCTGGAGTCAATTAGGTTTATTACTAAATGACGTTTTCTGTTAGTGCCTTGTACTGAAATATTTTGACTTAAATGCAATGTGGAGTGTGGTCAGCAGAAAGCTGTGTGCATGTGTGTGTTTTCTCATATGAAGGGCCAAAGTTCTCTATTGAAGTTAAAAATACATTTTCTCCCCTTTCTCTTCATCCTCTTGTGGAGAATGGAGATCAGGAATTCAGAGTAGGTATCTCTGCTGCCTGTGGCTCTGCTCTTTGCTGAGATGAAATGGAAGCAGTTGTGAATGAGTGTTGGTTTTTCTTGGAGTTATAAAGATGTGTGTAAACTAGACGACCGTGTCTCATTCATGTGCTATGGAGATTTCTCGTACTTCAGGGACAAAAATAATTTGGCTACTAACAGATTAGGGCTACCTGCCAGTGGCAATGCATACTGTAGGTAAGTAAGAGTAACACTATAAAGAAAAGCTGCTGGCAGCAAATCCCTTTAAACTTTCATATGTAGCAGCGTTTCTATTTCTGCTCTTCACATCTTTGAAAGAACGTGTGTTTTAGAGGAGAAAATGTTAAAAAACAGAATAAGATAGGATTGTTCTTAAGAAGGTATATGTAGTTCTGGTTTAATATTGTGGAGATACATAGGGCTTCATGGCATTCCAAGTGCCTGCCTCCCCCATCTTTCCTACTCATTTCTGTTACATTGAAACCTGAGAATCAGTTGTCTGGTGAATAAATGGAATATGAAGTAGTGAAATTCACACATTGGAATCCCCTCTTTTACCCCCTCTGTCATCCCCCTCAAGAAAGGTCACAAGAAAAAAAAAATCTTACTGTTTTTTTATTTTTGGCAGTTCAGAGAGTTAGATTAACTAGGAAACTAAGCCACAATTTCATAAATGTCATGTCCTCTCCTTTGGTACTTCAGTAACATTGTTGTACAAAGAAGGAAAAAGGTTATTCGGCTTTGCCACGTTGTTAATTAACCTGGCAGTAAGAGAAAACCTAAACCCCCAAATTCTCACCGAGAAAACCAAATCCTCTCCATCAAAATATATTTCACAATTATCTGTTACTGATTTTGACTCTGTTTGTGTTAATTAGGATCAAAGGACCAAGAGGTAGGCTGTTTTAAAACTGTTTTGTGGGTTTTTTGCGTGTTATGTATTGAGATATCACTTTAGACTATTTTATATCTTTCTAATAAAAATTAAAAATATATAAAACAGTGAAAATGAAAACTGCACCTTCACAAAATAGGACACAAAATGAAAAAAGTCTGCATACTCTCAATCTTTCTTTAATAGTTAATATAATTGCTGACAAAGTTGTAAAACATTCTTAGTCTAATAGCAGAGTTAAGGTACTTGTTTATCTGCACTCTTTCTTTTCAGTTATTTACTCTGAGCTAGAGTTTGTTGGACAATAGTTTACAAAATCCCCAAACTTAATTTTCACCCTTTTCCTGATTTCCCTTTGTCTTTTTTTAAAAATCTGTTACTGGGTTTCATAATTTATATAGTTTTCGGAAAGATGGCACATACAACCAAGGTTCATATGTTCTTTCTCGCTTGTGTGCTCTATAGTTGATGTGGATGGCAAATGAGGTTGTAGATGATGAAATGTACTGGTGGTCAAATGATTCCATTTTTAGTTCACTTATGAAGTAAGCTTGACCTTGAATGGATGATAACTGAATATACACTATCAAATTCAGGTTGTTAGTGATCTCCCTCACAGCATCATCAGGATGCACTGATCAAACTTTCTAAGTACCTTGAATCACAGAATCATACCTAGGAATGAGAGAACCAGGATCATGAAGAATCACATGATTGATGCTCAGTTTTTCTCCAGTGCTGAAGAGTTAGACCTGAGGAAGTAGATGAAAAGGTATTGTTTAAGAAGCCTAAGCGATATGTAAGTATTACTTCATGCAATTGTTTCTAAAAACCTTAGCCTTCCTGGAAAAATAAAATGGACCTAATTTGACCTATTAAACAGTGTAGGAATATTTAATGCTTTAAAAGCATTCTTACAAAAGCAGAAAAGCATATCTAATAGATGGTGAGAGCAATTTCAAAAATTGAGGTGAAGGAGCAGACCAAATAGTCTTTTAGAAGTAAATTAAAAGATAATTGGGAGTCACTAGCTGTTCTAGGAAACACTTCACTCGAGGGATACAGTAGCGATACAAATATACACACGTAAGCGTTGAGAATTTCGGAAGAATCCTTTTCACTCATAGGACAATTGGTCTTTTGAAAAATTCTTATCAAATCCTGAGAAAGCTAAAGTTTTTAAACGAAAATCATGAAAGAAGGAAAGACTTTATGGACTAACAGAGTACATGCATGCTTGCCTTCTTATTTGCAGCATGGGACCAATGGCACGAACCACAGGGAAATAGGACGTACCAGATTAAAAAAAAACCTGAGGATGGTATTTTTTGTGAGGATGTGGGAGAAGTAAGAAAGCCAGTGCTGGAAGCCTCAGACCAGTTGTGTTTTAATGCAGATTTAAAGACTTTCTCCTACAGAACCAAGTGATTTACCCTTTTGTGGAAGACATTCATCTTTGTCAATATCCTAACTGATTTTTTTGAGGAGTATAACATAATGGAAAGTATTGATAACTGGGTGTGAGTTCTCAATTTTCATTTCTTTACCAACTATTGCTTCTGTGTATCTCAGTGCATGCAAACAAGAAGATGGGAAGAGTGTCTTCTAAAGCTCAGTACCCTAAATTTTCATCCATATCTTGCTCTAGTGATCTTGAATGTATGCAGTTAGATGTGTTCTTCTCCAGGAACAAATAACCAGGCCGCATCTCAGGAGTTCTCCACTTAAGTGCTATGTATATTTCTGACTTACGAAGAAGTGTTCAAGGTTTTCTATGAATTATTCAGAGTTTAAAAAGATGATTTTAGTTTTTAAAAATCTCAAGTGCATCAGTTCAAAATCTGCAACAGTTGCGAACATTTTGAAAAATAAACTACACGTGAAACACTTATTAAGGTGCCATGGAGGAATTTGAAAAGAATGATTGGAGTCACTTAGAACGAAGAGCTGAAGGTATAAGAATATGATAAAGGGAGGAACAAGAGATTGTTTTCAGATACAGCATTCGGATCATAAGTGCTTATGGGAATAAGTAAAGCATACAGATGGATGGAAAGTGGTGAGATGAACTAAGATGACACACAGCTAACCCAAAGAAAATCTTTAAATATCCCTCAGAATAAATTTGGCAACTGTTATCACTAACACCTTACATACATTTACTATCCATTTTTGCTGGTTGTTAATTTCTAGAAAAGAATCATTAAACCCTTCGAGGTAGGGGAGGAGAGTAACAAACAATGAGAGATGTCTTTAAAAAGTGATTATTATCTGACCAGACAAGCATCACATATTGTTATGGGGTACATTTGGCAGGTTGCACACGGCATCTTTTGCACATGTTTTTTATATGTTATTCCAGCAGCAACATAATCTGTGGCTATACCTAAAGGCCTTCCTTTATCTATACCTTCAAACTCTGACATCAAGTCCCATGAAATCTTTGTGCAAATAAGTAATACTTCTAGGTGTAGATTCAGATATTGGCAATGGGGGAAGAATTGGCTGAGTGATCCAACGTATTATTTGTTTAACAATCATGACATAAATATTTTATTTTATTGCTGTTAATTTCAAATCCATGTGAAACCATGATTGTTATTTTCTTATTTTCCTGATGTAGGTAGAAAGGTTGTTTAAGAAAATAAAATAAGAAAAAGAACCTTCTTGAACCAGACTGACATTTAGAATTGGGACCAAAGAGAAATGTGCAAATATCCTACTGTTAGAGCAGAAAGAGAATCTGGAAACCATCCAAATGTGCAACTTGCTGCTAATATATTTTATAATCTAGCATTTAGTGATATACAATGTTGGCATATGCTCCTACAGATTCTAAATCAAGACATAAAAGTTTGTGATATATAAAGCACTTACAGTCTTTGGGTTTTGGCCATGCATCTATAAAATGGGCTTAAAAATGAGTATGGAATGGTCTATCCCCAATGTTAATAAATAATATTGTATTCATAAGAATTTAGAAAAATCACTTTAACATCTCTGAATGAAAGCCCCTGAGTTAAGTATTTTAAAAGTAGTGTTTTGTTTTGTTTGGGGCTCATGGAAAGCGATCAGTACTTTTGGTGGCCCAGATACAGACCCGATCATGGGTGGGGAGCTGTGCTTGCCTTCTGGTCTGTTCACACTCAGAGGAGCTGACGTTGATGAGTGATTTCAGTCTGTGGAAGAACACCTGTGGCCAGTGATCAGATGACATTTTCATTCTGCAGTGGTTATCACTGGTTTAAATGCTCTGAGGATCACTGATCCCACATCATTTGTGCTTATCTAGCTAAGAAGTGTCATTTCCTTTGGCTTCTTACTACTAATAATTCTAAACTTTAAAACTATTTTGATATGGGACTTGGATGTCATTTAGATGTAGAAATGTGAGGTCCTATAGTTGTCTTTCCAAGTATCAGTATATCAGATATTTATAAGATGAATTTGCTGGCTTAACCGATTTCTGTGAATTAACCTGGGATAATGAAAAATAATTTATTTGTGTAAATTTTAAAAAGGAAAACATCCTATAAGGTAGCCTCCTGTACAACCTGGGTAGCATGCGATATGCACATTGTAGCTAAGTAATAGCTTCAGTCTTTTCTGATAAGGTAAGAAAGTCCATACATATTTAGTGCTTCCTTATGGATTATTTGTGTCTTGAAAATTAGAAGATAAATAGATAAATTGAAGATGCTCTCTATACACCTGCAGGACATTATCGATTTTCACTAGGATGGGAGAACAGACAGTAATGGAAGACCTTGCTTTCACGACATATTCTCTAGGCTAGAGGGGACACTTAGGAGACTCCGTACAGCTTTCTTTTTATACACAAGTGTATGACAAGCAAACAAAATCATCCCAGAAGCAGAACCCTTATTTTTTGGTCTGAAATTGTTTTCCACTGATATAATCTGTTGAAAGCCAGAAGCCATTCAAAGTGCTGATACCAATTTAAGAAGATGATCTTTCGCTCGCCTTAATTATACATCTGGGAAATATTAGCTGAACATTTTGTGGAGAACAGTGGATACCTTCGTTGCCAGTTGTCGAAAAGGCTGCTAATGATCGACATAGTGCCAGTGTTTTGATGGCTGAAACCTAGGCTGAATATGAATACAAAGAACACAGTTGGGGAAAAAAGCACACATTTTCTACAAAACAGATTTCTACCATCTGCTTGGCACTTAAGTTTGCGACTACAGGCGTTATATGAAAGAGACTACTGTCCGTGCTATGAATGGTATCACTTTCATTGGTACCTTAGAGAAACTATAGGTTTTGAAAGCTTGTTGAGCCAATGATTTTCTTCAGCTGAATAATGAAAACAAGGGCCTCAGCCAAAACTGTGCTCCCTCCATCATCTCTTCTGTGTCAATCTTCCTCTCCTAGCAAAATGAATTGTGCTAAGAAAGCAGGTCTGAGTGTGCCCTACCCTAGTATATTAAAAGATACCACACAGACCCGGGCAAGTGGCCCTGAGGACAAGCTCCGCAGATGGTTTTGAGATAATATACTGTTTGCTTTAGGAAAAGGTTCTATTCCTGAGTCTGTTGCCTAAGTACCATGGTGCATGTCAAATCAGCATGGCAGTTAATGGTCCAGAAGCACTTGTGAATTTAGTGCTTTCCCATTTGTTCTGAATTTATAGTATGAAACCAGACCAGTGCTGTTCCATCATAAGTCCAGTAGGAGAAAAACCATGCTCTACAATTGAACAATGAGCAACATCGAATGATTTGACTCATTTATTTTACCTGGTGAGAAGGGGGAAATTCTGAAACGCTCCATAGAAGAATATTGATCGGTGCCAGAAGCTTTTGACTGTGTAGAGTCATCAGTAAGAATCAAAGAGTCATAGCCAACTCTTCTTCTGCACAGAGTTGACAGCAATCACATTATGACTAAGTCATGATCTGAATCATTATACTTTCTTTAGTTGGAATATATTTTGGATTTTAAATATTAGGAAAGTTGGACTTATAAAAATGTGTTGGCGAGGGGGTGGGAGCGGTGGAAAAATGTGTTGGCTCAGTGATGGATATAGGAGGTATGATTTATAGAAGATATATGGAGACCATTTTCACTTGAAAAAATATATATGTGTGTGTGTGAATATGGAGAGAGAGAGAGAAATCTTTTAGAATCTGTGTTTCTGTCTGTCCATACTGGGAGTCACAGCCACATATGACTATTAAGCATCTGAAAGGTGGCATGACTGAGCTAAGATGAATTTCTGCAACTCAGTTTGAAAAGAATAAGGCAAACTATCTTTCTTAGAATTTTCATGGTAACTACATATTGTTATGATAAGGTGTATATTAAGTCAAATGAATTTCTATTACTACATAGTTCACCTGGTTAGTTTTAATTTTAATGTGGAGACCAAGTAGTCTAAATTTTAAAACGTGAGTTATACTTGTGACTTACATTACATTTACACTGAAGAGAAATTCTGAGCAATTTAAAATTTTGACCTTCAGATTTTGGACTTAACAGATCAATAGGGTAGGAAAGAGTTAGAAAGAACTAGATTTCTATTAACTGTCTTTTTTCTGAAGGTAAAATTGTGTCACTTTAAAAGAACCCTAGTAGTAACATCAACGTTCATAAAACTTTGTATCATTTACCTTACAAATACCCAAGGAATCGAACTCTCCAAAATTCCATAGATGGGCAGTGAAGAGGAAGGTATTTGGTTAATGTTTGTATAGATTCTTTGAAAGATCATCTATTGGAAGGGGCCAATTATAATTCCTTTTAAAAATGTCATCATATGCTCTTTTATTTTCTATATTGTGATCCAAAGAAGTCTATGTTTGTGTGGTAGTATCTTCAGCCTCTTCACCCCAGTATCGATGCTACCTGTAATCTCTTTGATTCACTCACAAGATGTGACTCAAGCTCTGTACACAAATATATTCTTATAATGATAGCTGTGAAGATGGCGCTAGCACTCAGTATATAATTATTATGTTCCAGAGTCTATTATATGACTTTATTATAAATGTTTTACATGCAGTGGTTCACTCTATGATCAAACAATTTTATGTTTCATCCCTATTACACAAATGAAGAAAATGAAAGAGAGTGAGAGTCTGAAACAGAGAGACCTAATTTCTCACAGCAAATCCTTGGCAGACCTGAAATAGAAATCCACACAGTCTAGCTAAAATCTTCACTCTGGGCACCACATTGTAATATTGAACTAGATGATAGAGTGCTTCGAGAACGTTAAAATTATTGCTTACTTTAATGGAAGAAATTTATTCACTCATTCTACAAATATATGTTAAATGCCAGACATAATTCCAGTTGCTGAATAATATTAAAAGTACATATAGTACAAATTACTTACAATTTCTTAATAATAAATAAAAACAAAATCCCTCCATTCCTCCTCTTTGTAGCCCTTAAGATACCAGATAATCTCGACACTTTCTGGAGGATCTATTGGTAAAGATTACTTGGAATTGTTTTTGAAAGATCCTAGTTTTCAATTTGCATTATATTTGGGAACTCTTTTAACGAGGAACATGTAAATATACATTTTAAAAATGCAGCAACACAAATTTCTTAAACCTTTTCCAGAGAAACATCCATTGAAATGAAATCTTTGACACCAAGTATTTGCTCGGGGAGTTTGTCTTCTTAGTGTTTTACTTAGCGGGAGGCCTCTTTGCAGCATAGTAAATTTTAAGTAACTATGTTTCATTGTCAGTGTTCATATTGAGATATTAACATGAAAAACTGTGATGCATTGGAAAATAACACTGCAAGAAATATCATAAGGACTTTCTGATAGAACTGGCAACTATGACATAAAGATTTTATTAGGTAGCAAGAGTAGATACTGGTAATTTTAAGTAAGATACTCCATCAGCTTTGATAATTAAGTCGGTAGTACTAGGGAACCAACTGAAGGTTTGGGAAGTTGTACACTGGGTGGGAGTGGGTCTGGCATTCAGCTCAGTAGAGCATCAGTGGAAAGAGCACGACCCTCACAGAGGCAGATCATTGACACTGTGGTGGCAACAGTCGTCTCAGTCTGAGCAGCACGTTTAATGATGGCCCAAGACCAATCAGTGTTTCATGTATCTGGGATTTCTATGAGTCACTACCCCCAAAAAACCCACAACAAATGAATTTGGACATGATGACATGATTGTTTTTCCTTGAGGTTTTCAATTTGTTATTAAATGAATACTCTCAAATGTTAGTTCTGAAATCAGGAGAGATATGCATCATGCATTTCCTCTCACCCTATATCTGTTCAGTCTGTATGCTGAGCAAATAAGCCTAAGAAGAACACAGCTTCAGGATTTGAAGGAGACGTATGGACAACCTGCCATAAGCAGATGGCACAATCTTGCTGACAGTGAAGGCAACTTGAATCCCATATTGATACAGATCCAAGAACGTGGCCCTTGACATAATTAGACCACAATATATAGAAAAATTAAATGCTAACAACTGGACCAATAATAATATCGTGGTAAATGGAGAGAACATTGAAGCTGTCTGGAATTCTACTGTAGTTTTATCTATCATCAACTTTCCTGGAAGCAGCAGTCAGGAAATCAAATGAGATATTTAACTTGGTAGATCCGATGCAGACAACCTCTATATAGCGTGTCAAAGAAACTATGTCATTTTGAGATCTAAGGAGTACTGCCTGATGTCATATTTTCAGTCACCTCACATATATGTAAAAGCTAGACTAGTAATAGATAAGACTGAAAAAAATTGATGCATTTGACTTGCAAAGCTAGTCAACAGTATTAATTATGCCATGAACTTCCTGAAGGATGGGGGAGAAAATGGCTTTCAAGAAGTACATTCAAAATGTTCCTTAGAAATGAACATGCCATCATAAGGAAGCAGTCTCTAGAGAGGAATAGCATGCTTGATTGTAGTGGCCAGAGAAAAAGAGGAAGGCTCTCAATGAAATGGACCTAACCAGTGGCTGCAATCGCGCGCTTGCACAGAGCAGTCACTGTGGAGTGAGCTAAGACTGCCCATTTCATGAGGAGTCAAGCAGTCTTCCATGTTATTGCTGTTCTGTCAGAACTGACTCAATAATATATAACAGCAGTGATTCTGAAGTGAACCAGGAATCTGTGTTAGAAGTATTGATGCTTTCAGTTTTGCTTCACATATACCTATTGCTGAGGATTCTAGTGTTTTCTTGGATTTATTGATTTCTACATAAGGAGAGTTCATGCCATTTGGGAGCAGTGGGTTATTCTTGGAGTTAGATTGCTTACCGTTATTTTATAATGCCACCACTTATTAGCTATGTAAATTTTGTCATATATACTTCCCATGACTCAATTCCTTCATGTGTGAAACAAGGTGTGTAACTTTATTTTGAAGCTAATGATATTGCTTAACTTAAAACATTGTATGTAACTCCCCATGTCCAGGAAATGGAAGGGTGCATGATTTCTCTGGATAGATTTTATTAATTTACAGAGAGTCCCAAGAATATTTCATTCGATAACAATTCAGACTGCATCGAACCGTTATTTGTTGTTAGCTGCTGTCCAGTCAGACAGGTCAATGTCCCTTGTCACTGTGGCGATCATGTGCGAACTAGAGGACTGTCATCATAGAGTTTTCACTAGTTTATTTTCAAAAGTAGACACCAGCCCTTTCTTCCTAGGTTTTATGAGTCTGGTGGCAACTTTGAAGCCTTTTCAGCATTACAGCCACATCCCCACCCCCGTGTCCACTGCCCAATGACTGCTGGTCACACATTAGATACTTAGGCTGGGATTGAACTTGGGTTATCGTATGGAAAGGAAGAAGTGTGCCTCTCAATCACCGATGCCTAGTAACATGGGACTACACACACACCTACCAGTATCAAATGTTTGCTATATAATATTGATGCCAATGGTTTGACTTTATTGATACCCTAAAGACGTTCCTAAAAGGTTTTTACATATTTAAAATAGACTCATCTCTCTACATAGCACACATATAAAATACAGATACCAATGTTACATAATAATATACTATCCCCAAACCCACGGCCATTTAGTCGGTTCCAAGCCTTAGTGACTCTCAGGGACAGGATCGAACTGTCCTTATGGATTTCTGAGGCTGCAACCGTAATGGAAGTAGAAAACCTCGTCTTTTTCCAGGGAGCAGATGGTAAATTCAAACTGCTAACCTCGTGGTTAGCAGCCCAATTAGTGACCCACTGTGCCAGCCGGGCTCCCATGTTACAGACATATGTGGTTATATACCATGAAAATGGGGGAAGATCATTATTTCTGAATCTTTGGTTAAAAAACAATCCGTGCTATCTGACAACTATGAGATTTATGATATTCATATTGTGATCTTTTAAAAGTAGTATTTTATCAGTATTCACAATTAGTGTGTGGTGCCCTGGTGTTTGAGGAAATAATTTATGAATCTTTCAATTATCTTTAATAGATGCAAGTATTGCAAAAGAATCTCTTGATATTGCCATTTTTTAGTAGAGAGCTTATAAGAGAAAGAGTATTGAAGGATAACTTAGTGAAAGAAGTCATTTGTATAAGTAAACTAATGTTTGCCAAGTATGTAAATTTTCTGATGGAAGTCTAAGGCTGATATCTAAGAAAAGGCTAAAATGTCTTTTGAACTTTTTCCTTTATATAACCATTGCTTCATCCAGGCTGTTGCTGAGAGGGACAATCATTTCTTGACTGAAGAGTATTCTTACCTGGATTGAGGGCACTCCTACCTCTATCCTTAAATTGATTCTAGGTTTAGCAGAACATGGTTCTAAGGCAAAGTCTTAGAACACACTTAGGGATCTGCTCATTTAACTAAGGAGTACCTCAATGAAACCCCTGAGTTTGATTTAATACAAAGCTGCAGAAGTTACACAGTTTGAATGATAGTAAAGCTTCAAGTACTCATTAACCCCTCAGATAAAAAGTCTGCAATTTCTGCACATATTGAGCAATACTGTGTCTCAGTGAGCCAATTAGGTTGACTTAACTTTGAAAGCCATCTCCAGCAAACTATATGAAGTAAACTAACTGATGAACTCGTTTTATTGGCATTCTATGATGTGGAGTGCTGAGTGATGCAGTTAACACCCTCAGCTGCTAAACAAAATGCTGGAGATCTTAATCTATTCAGATGCCTTGGAAGAAAGGCCTGGCAAGCTCCTGTTGAAAATCAGCCTTTAAGGATGCTAGGGAGCACGGCTCTCCACTGACACACCTGGGGTCACCCTGAGCTAACCCAGGAGTGAATGTTCCCATGATAAAACTTTGTTAGGCTGGCCAACTATCTGTGGAAATAAAGATTGGAAGCATGAGTGAAGAATTTATGAATTTTTAAAATAGTGTATCACCTTCTGACTCTGAATATCTCATTAAAAACTAACGTGCTTTTCTCTTTACAAACTAAAGTCTGTCTTCAAAATGGATGATTTAAATTAGCACAGTGCAGAACTGTTTGGGCACTTCGTCATGACCTCCAATGCAAGGGTTCTGATGGATACTTGCTGCAAGGGAAAGTAGCCCTGGTGGCCACATTCGGACCAGCATTGGGCTGCTAACTGCCAGGTCAGCTATTCAGTGGGAACCCACTTGTTGGGTGCCCTCAAACTCCTGGTCATTTAAATGTGTCCATTACCAGACAGAATAATCTTCTTCACTTCACCCTTTCTCTTTTTTCTTTGTTTCAAAAAAAATCCAGATTTGTAGAAACGTTGCAAGAAGAGGGTACCCATATACTTTTGGCTTAATTTCAGTAGTTGTTAACTTTTGTTTTATTTGTATGCACACACACACATACTTTCTCCCGGTGTATATGTGTATGTGTGTATGTCTGTATGCATATGTATATGTGTGTGTTTATGTCAGTATGGTTTTTTGAATACATTTGACAGTGAATTATAATAATAGCACTCTTAAGAATTAGACCACTGTCCCACATAATTGCAAAAATGCACACAAGAAGGAAATATTAATATAAATATATTATGTATTATGTAGTCTAATTGACATTTACTCATTTTCATGCAAATGCTTTGAAAGGTCTTTCTCTTTTCTACCTTTGAATCAGAATCAAGTCAAGGAGCAGGTATTGCACTTAGTTGGCATGTACTCTCTGGGATTGGTTCAACTGGAAACAATACTTTTACACTCTTTTGTCCTGACATTAGCATTTTCAAAGAGGTAAGGCCACTTGTCTTGTATTTAAAAAACCCAGATCAGGGCTGAGCCCTGATGGCATAAGTGGTTGAGAGCAGGACTGCGATCCGTGGGCTTCGTGGTTCAAATCCAGCGGCGGCTCTCAGGAGCGGTGCTGGGTAGCACCCACGACCACCAGAGGCAGTAATGCCCCCCCCCCAAAAAAAACCCCAGATCTAACAAAAACAAAAAACAAAAAAACCCACTTCTGTCCAGTCAACCCTCTCATAGTGAACCTACTGTGCTCTACCTGCTATATTCAGGTTAAGCACAGAACTGCTTCAAGAGAGATTAGACGGTGCTTTATTAAAGTAGTGAAGTTTGTGCTAGTGAAGGTTACATTATGGATGACCCTCTCTGAGGTCTCTCTGAGTTTTAATCAGCTCAGTGGTATGGGTTGTTTTAGATTTTAATATGATCATGGGACCATGGCGACACAGTGGTGAAGGTATTTGACTACTAACCGAAAGGTCAGCAGTTAAAATCCACCTGCTGGCTGCTCCATAGGGAAAGGCCTGGCAGTTTGCTTCTATAAAGGTGTACAGTGTGGGGCTCCTGTACTGTCCTGAAGTGTTGTTGTGTGTCAGGAGCAAGTAGATCGTGGAGGAATACAAAGGATGGTATTATGATAAGAAAGCCGCCTGCACCATGGTGACATCTTCCACAGCCCTTCACAGAGCTGTTTGGGTATATTTAAGATCAACAGAAGGCAACATCAGAATTCACTCAAAAGGGCTACTCTAAAGATGACTGAAAATGCCAAAATATCTGTAGGTAAAAATATTGATTCATAGATCCAAATAATGGAGCGGTACAGTAAAGTTGGATGGTGTAAATTTAAAATCGATAATTCAAGGTGCAATTTTTGACTTCTTTATTTTAAAAAAATGTACACTACAAAGCCAAAAACCATTATAGAAGAAATATCTTAATAGATTCAATTATTTTGCTTAACCTGCACTCACTAAGATCACTCTGCCAAAATCATAAATGATGGTATTTCATGTTTCAAGCATGTTGTAAATTTTTACAGGAACTTTGAGAATAAGAACACTCGACTTCTTCGTTTGCTTTCACCCCGCTTGCATTTCCTGATGTGAATCAGCTGTGGAGTGGAGATCAAATCTGTTAGCAATATTTTATAATGCTATACTCTCACTGCTTACGTCCATGTGGATCCATCAAAGAAAGAAATCATTAACCGAGAATCGCCCCTACCTAGAGCACATAATCTAGACTTGGAAGCTTATGTTCATATCCTTGCTCAGCCTTACGTTAATTGTTTGACTTTCAGAGTATGACTTAACCTCTCTAAATCTCTTTTTTTTTCTTGACTATTAAGTAAATGGATGTATGTGAAGTGCTTAGAATGATGGAGAGGATGCTGTATGCACTATTGATGTTGAACGGACATTATTTACATATATTAATAGTGATTCTTTTAATAGCACATGGGAGTTAGAATCTAGTGTTAAAGCCTCAGTAACAAGTGTGCACATGGATTCCTAAGATATTGCCTGTGCTAGGCAATGATAGCATCTGCAGACTTAACAATGAGTGAAGCACATGACTCCCAGCCTCCTCAAACTTATAATTTATAGAAGAGACAGACAGCGAGTAAGCAGTCATACTTAATAACAAGTATTTGTGAAAGTACAAAGTACTATGGCAATGTGCTGGGGACCTTATCTTAGTATGTGCATTAGAGAGGGCTTTGTAGGGAGGGGATGGAATTTGAAAGTAAATAATGGCATTGTGTTCCAGGCATTTGGATCCTGGGTGTGGGCTCTGGTATGGTTGCCTGGTTTTAAAGTCTGACACTACTGTGTATAAGATGGGGTCCCTTCTGTTGAGTTAATTAACTTCCTTAGGACTGACTTAGTTTCATCATTCGTGCAATAGAGATGATAATAATATCTACCTCAATAGAGATAATAATATCTCATGAATCCTTTGCCATCAAGTTTGTTCTGACTCACAGCAACCATGTAAGACAGACGTAGAACCACTTCATAGGGGTCTCATGGCTGTACATATTTACCAAATGAGACCGTCTATTCTTTTCCCAGAGAGTGGCTGGTGGATTCAAACCAACTGCGTGTTGGTTATGAGACTATTTCTTTAAACGTTGTGCTGCCAGGGGCCCTACTTTTTTCACATGGAGGATCAAAGCAATGTTTCATGGACAACTCATAGCTAACTGCTTTTGTCATGGTAAGAACCCAATAAATGCTAGCTATTGTATCAGAGAACTCAGTCTGTGTGCAGTCCTTGATCACACGGTGTAATCACCCTGGTGGACCTCAAGCTCCCTAGTGTCCTTCTTAGTTAAAACCAAGTGATGAGACGAGGTTGCAAATTTATTTCACTTTCATCTTCCTTCTATAAATGTCTGTGGCGCAAACCTTTTTGTCCAAATTTACATGAGTGTAATCATCCAAACATAAGTCAGAATATCAAGATGAGCTTATTTATATTTTTCCTTGGGAGAATGAATAAAAATAGTCTTTGGAGCTAACAAAAATAATAGGTAAACCAAACTGCTGCATTTGGGTAAAATTTTAACAAGTTTGAGTACATAAAATAAAATGAAGCAATATGCAGTGTTCTTGGAAAGTTTATGGAACGAAGTCTGTTTTACCAATGTGAACAATTTAGCAATTTTCTTTGCATGTTGCCCTCCTCCCCACATGGCCCATGATCATACTTATATTTATTGCTGTTTACTTAATTTTAGTTCCCTTCATTCCAGTAAAGTTTGTCAGGGGTGAAAAAGGAGCCCGAGAAACATGGCATGGATTGAAAAGCGAGGTTATGTGGTCAGAATGAGGATGAGTGGAGAATTTGTAGGGGCCTTTGGTTTTGAACAGGCTGTTGATTGTCTGCTTTTATTAAATGGAAGGGAGTTTTGGTAGCACAGTGTGTAAGTGTTTGGCTGGAAAGTAAAGGGCTCGTGGTTCAAACCCCAGTCACTGAGTCAAAGACAGGTGTGGAGATCGGCTTCTATTAAGATTTCAACCTTTCCTTTAGAGCCCTGTGGGACAGTGCAGTCCTGTGCTATGAGTCTGTTTTGTGTCAGCATCAATTCACGGGCAATAGTGTGGGTTTGGTTTTATTAAATGGACACGCTAAAAGCTGATTTAATTTTATCAAGCTGTTAACTTGTTATTATCCTGCTCACTGATAGATTCTGATAAAACTATTTCTTTTCAAACAAAGCTTCTAAGTATAGTGCTTTCTGTTGATTCAACGCAAGCTGTTCTATAGTGTTAGGGCTCAAAACATAAAAATTCTCAATATTACTTAAAAAATAAGTGGTTATATAAAAGTGAAACTATCTCTATTGGGAAATTTGATGGTGATAAAGTAGCTACATGCAGGTTTTATTTTTCCAAAGTGGTGCTGGGACTTAGGCATTGGGCAGCTAACTTGAAGACAGGGATTTCGCATACTCCAGCCCAGCTGCATCAGAAAGACAAGGCAGTCCATTCCCTAACTGTGTCCAATCTGGAAACGAGAATTGACAGTGAAGGCAGTGGGTTTAACATCTAGTGCTGAATTGTACTCTTCCATATGACTCTGTAACCAGTTAGGTTTCATCTTTTAGGCAAGTGTTTTTTCTTCTTTCTATTTTAAACATAGAATCAGTTTGCATAATTTCAAAGGTAATGGGTGTATGTTTCCCTTTTCTATCATAGATGTGTGGATGTAGTTTGGTGCAATGAGAGAGACTTCGACGCATAGTCACCCTGTACACAACAAATCAAAAAGCTCTCTATTGGATAGCTACTCTCAGATATTCAGATCGAAGTGACCGCCATTGCTTGTCAACCGGAACTTATTATACACGGAGAGGAAACCTGAATTTAATCTGTTATATAGTGATATGCAGTTCACAGTATGGATTTAAATGATATTTTTTTATGGTAAGGGAATGAAACAGATAGTAGATAAAGCAGCACTTTTCTTTCCAAAACTTTTAAAGCTTATAGTTTTGTCAATTAAAAAAATTATATATTGATCTAATATATATCTTTGTGAGTTTCAACTATGTAAGGTAGCGCAAAATTTCATATGAATTTTTTGGGTTCATGTCTTTAAATTCTATCATGGGCATAGTTTAACATGATGGGTTAGTATGCCATGGTCATCATAGAACTGCTTTTTGCACTGTAATGCCAAATTATTCATAAATTGTTCAATTTGAAGTTTCTGCATTGTTTGAACTACAGATATTCTTTTATTCTAAATTCTCCTTTTTTTTGTAGAAAGTAATTTTTAAAATAAGCTTACTATTTTTGCCATTGAATGTGAAATTTATGTGGATGTTAGTTTTAAAAATATTTTCATCTACCATACATTAGTAATACCACATATTGATTAAAAAGTGACAAGTTTTACGGAGTAGTTGGTGTTCAAAATTAAAACACTTACATTCCAGAATGTTTTCTTTTGTGTCCTTGGTTTGTAAGGGTCTTAATGTTTTATTTGTTTCTTATCACTACATACATGGATTAGCTTAAAAACCTAGGCTGTTGAAAGATCAGTTAGAAGGATTCCTTGTAAAGCAGATAAATGATAGTCAACCAGATGCAAGTCGTCACTGCCCTACGTCTTAGTCTGAAGAACAACCAGTATCAATTATCTTATGTAAAGTGACCAGATTTTAAGCGGGACGCCATTGACCAGGAGGCAGGAAGGGAGGGGTTCTTGATTAAAAATTTGGTCTCTATGGAGCAACAAAAATTTTCATAGAACGCAAAAATAATATTGTAATATATTTATTTTAATTTTAAAATGCCATGGGATGTTGTTAAATTGTTAAAAAGCGGGACATCTGGTCACTTTAACCTTATGTTCAGTGACAATTTTATAGTGAAATGAATATTGAAAAAGAAAAGATGTGATTGATAATAAATGTAGAATTTCATATTCTTGTCTCAGAGATAAATGAAGTGGGTAAAAGTATTCCTATAGATTTATAGATTTAGATACCTAATCTGGATATTAAATGTGAAAAGTTCCACACACCTTGCCAATGTCAGTTTTTAGGGACTCCCTATCAGGGAGTTCTATTTCAGTTAAAGTGTGACTTGTTGCTTCCCGTAACATTCTTTCACCCTGCACTATGATTAAGCTATATGAAAACCAGAAAAGGAAAGCTACATTTCTCTCTCAGAATGGCCTCCCTGTCCTGAGAGACAGTGAATCTCAAAGATGTTCCTTTTCTCAGGTGTTTGGACTCCACGCAGTTCCTTTGGTTTTTCTGAGACCAGTTCCTACTCCATCTTTGTAGTATTTGCTACTGGTTTTCCTTTGGGCTGATCGGTCTTCCTGCCAGGTATCATTCCCGAGTTTCCCTGCGAGCAGTGCTGCATGCCATTACCCTTCCTCATCTGCCCAACGGATTTTCACTGGGAAGCTCCATGACTGTTAGGTGTCCTGGTTCCGTCCCTTCTCCCAGAAACGTCAGGTGTTTCTACCTGTTGCTTGGACATGCACTCCCTAGCCGTCTAATTCACGCTGAATCATTTTGGTTCTACAAAATGTAATGCCAACTTGGAGACAGATGAATTTGAAGGTGAGCTTCTTTGTGGCCTTAGGAGAGGTTTTGACTTTGGTTTCTCTCAGGACTTTTAAAGTTAAATTCACTTAGGATCTTGGAGGCAAAGCAAAATCAAATGGAAATCATCTTTTGCATAATTGTAAAGATGGATTTTACATCATCATATTTGTCCCCAAGAACAAAATGCAGATGGTAAATATTTTCTTATTAAAGAGTGAATTGTAGGTATTATATTCCCTGAGAAGTAACACAGAAAGACAACTATAGCTATTTTAAATCAACATTTACAGTATCTCCTGCTTCAACAATTTGATATGCTTGCCTTATCTCCCTGTCGGTATGTACTGTAGCTGTGTACGTGTGTGCAAAGGCAAGATGAGTGAGAGTGGTGCATGGCAACATGGAGACAAGTAGAGATATTGACAGAACTGAGGAGTAACTTGAATGAAGTACCAGGATGCCTCCATAAATGCAATATCCTCTGAATAGAAAGAATTACCCTCCTTTGTAAAATGAAGTTATCAGAAGGCCCCTCCAAAGCAGTTACGCAGTTCATTTTAGGTGAATATAAATGGTTGCTGCAATGATCTGAGGCCATGAAAAGAAATAGTGTGCTAATTGTAGTGTAAAGAATTTCTAACTGAACTGATAGATATAGTCTGTGCTATAACAGCATCAAAAGAATAAAGGCCATCCTGTTTAAAACCAAGTTCTCAGATTAATTGTGATTGTTGTCATTTTGTTTTCATTTGTATTAGCCAGATATTGCTTCTTTTAATATTTTAGCTGAAGATGATTGATAAGAAACATATAGTCCTTTCTGAGTTGCAACAAAAAGTTCTTTATTCGACTAACAGCTACAGCTCTATTTCAAGTTCTCTTTGTTTGAGTCTTCTGGATAGCTTATTCTCTTGGACGTTTGTGAACCATCCAGTCAAACTATTTGAGAATTTTATTTTCCAAAGATGTTTTCTGTATACACCCTCCTTACCTGACAATGAAAGCTCATGTTACCAAGCACTGCTTGATAATAATTTTTAATTATGCACATTTATCTTTGGGGGGACAGCAGTGAATCTGAAAATGTTATAAAATAATGAAAAAGTGGTAGGATGAGAAAAAGCATAAAATTTCAAAAACCTTAAACATATGATGTAAATGCATTATCTACATACAAGTTACTACTCATTATTCCCAATTACTACTGATATCTCTATTTAATTGAAATTTAGCATAGAGTTCACAAGGAAAAAAACAAACTTTTTTTTAAGTGAGGGCATGTCATTCTATATTGATATTTTTAAAGCCAGCTGTGTATTTGTCCTATAGCATGAAAGGAGTTTTAGATGATGATGTAAGGGATCAACTGTGAAGCACTTAATTTTCATTAGCAAGATATTAAAAACCATACTGCTTTACAACTTGCTAGTCCTTACAAATGGAATTTTTTCAGTGAATTAATTCAGATAGTCTCCACATATTTCAGTCACCTGGGAGCACAATATTTAGAACAGCTAGACTGCTATCCAAAAGGTTTGTGGTTTCATCTCCTCAGCAGCTCCTGTGAAAAAAAAGATGTAGCAATCTGCTTCCATAAAAACTTAGACCCATTGAAAATGCTTTGGAGCAGTTTCCTCTGTCCTGTGGGGCTATTGTCACTCAGAAATGACTTGATGATGGTGAAATTTTTATCGAATAGATTTTTGATTTGAGGACAATTCATCTGAATTCTATTCATAATAGAGATACAAAGCATTGTGCCAATGGTTAGTCATGGTTGTTATTTGTGATTATTTTGTGAAAGTTCTATATTTCTATATTATTTGTAAAACTTAAATCCATTATAATGTATTTGTGATAACTTATTGGCCTGCCATATGGGAAATATGTAATATGTAATAGCTTGAGTTTTATCCTAATGATAAGTCTGAAAGAAGTTTAAAATGAAAAGGATATGTTGTTAATTATATGAAATTTAATTAGGTTTGATCAAGTTGAGGTATTAATTACTAGATGATCTGAAGTAAATAACAATGTTTAAAATAACCTTAAAAACCATCTCCTTATTTATTTTGTGAATTCTGGTGACCCATTTTGAGAAACCATTATCTTTATAGTTTACATTTTAGAAAATTCTCATTTATCCTCTAAAGATTATAGCATATTGGAAATAGGATATTGATCACCTTCTAATTGTATTCTTTATTAATGTATTATTTCTCCACTTCACCCATTTTAAAGATACATCCCTTTTACTCAGAACTGAGAAACAGTTAGAAAGAGAAGAAACCTTTACCTCAACATTTTTGTCTTTTCATTTATTTCTAATTTTTTTTATTTCTAATTTTATCACATAAAAATCTTTTGTAAATTGCCTTGAAATATTCTATCTAGGCTGATAGGGAAACTGTAAAAAATTGGGAATGAACTGCCACAATAGGATAATGGCTTAGGACGTAGTAGTGGCAGTATAGTATGCCTAATGTGAAAATATAATACAACAATTGTATTTAATTGTCGCACTTTTTCTGTTGTTAGCTTCCTACCAGATTTTTTGTATTTTTTAGCCCTTGTCAATTATTACAATTACTTTTTCCCTTAAATGTGAACATTCTTAAATGTATTCTGGGATAACACAAGAAAATACTATACTAAACAATTGACTATTTACAAAATTCAACTTATTTTAAGACACCATGTGGAAAAGCGCTGGCAAGTTCTCTCCTTGACAGCCTGGCATACATACTCGTATCAGCATTACAGGGACCTATTATAAAGTAGTCATAATAGCAGTCCATAAAATAGCATGAGACACAAAGAAGAGAATATTAGTTCAAACTCTGAAGACTAAAAGAGTTCTTTAAATGGTAGTTCCTAAAGACTATGGTTTCACTAGTTCCTGAGATTGGTGTAATGCCTTACCCTTTGACTTTTGTTTTCAATACTATGTTTATACTATGCACCACTCATCAAGACACCAGCTTGGGCCTTCTTAGGGTACTCAAATTGTGTTCCTCTAAAATGGTTTTTGAATTTTAGGGGTAACAACAACATCAGCAAAAAAGTCTAAAACGGCAGCGTAAGAACTGCAAGGTGGAGGGGTGTAAGGTTTCTTCTGAAATACTCGTGGGACAGCCTTTCTCACTCACAAATAATAAACAATTGCACTGTTTTGTTGGGGGGGGGAGAAAAATGATGTCGCTTTTCTGATCTTTTTTTCCCTATACAATTTTCAATTTTCTTAAAACTTCTTCATAAACATTCCTTGGGACTATTCTATGTCCTTCTAGAAAATCTGTCAAGGATATCCTTCTGAAATCCTTTAGACATCTTAGAATTTCAAAATGTCATCATACCTCTCTGAACTCTCCCTCTGTCTTCCATTTATCTGGCTTTGCATATCCCCTCCTTTCGAGGTGCCTTAAGAGACTAGGGGCAGCACGTAGCCAAGAGAACTTGTCTTCGATGATCCACTGATCACAAAGACATGCTGAAGCATATCCCTATGCACATGAGCTGGCACTCTAGCGGCCATGTTTTCCAACATACCTGTGTATCAGTAATAAGTAAACGGTTGGATTGAAATGAATTGACAATCTCAATACAGATATTATAGCAGTTAGAGTTATATATATTTATAACAAAATATATGATACATATTGCATGTTAAGGAAGTCATGATTTTTCTGATTTCTTTAATATCATCCAAGGCCAGTTGGAATTTCAACTATGCAGAATCAGCAAATGCTAGTAATTCCTAAGGAGCAGTACATATATGCTCCTAGTCACCCATGAATGCAGGTATATTTCCTGTTCCTGTGTACATACGAGTAGAGAGATTTTTCTTGACACAAAACCCTGGGTTTATTTGGTGTGCTATTAGACTTTTCATTTGAAGATGAAAATCAAACCGTGGTGTATGACTAGATTTGCAAAAACTGCATCTTCATGAAAAAGCTTAGCAATACTCTTTCCAAATAATATGTTGATGAGCAATGGTAAAAATGGCCTTCAACATCTGGTAATTTCTTATTTCTTTCTCTTAATCAAGATCGAATAGGAAGCTGTGTTTGGGGCCACCACATTGGGTGAGATTCAGGAGGAGGCAGATTAGAACAGAGAAACAAAGATTGCTTTGGTCTTTTCTCTAAGTGGGAACACGCCAGGTGGTTTGTCGTATTCTTCCTTCCTGAATCAAGCGAGAGCTCAGGGGAAAAGTGTCCGGTGTGTCAATTAGTCTATTTTTTTTTGGTACTCGAGACTATCATCACGTTTGTATTCTGTGCCGCTCATGAAATGATTGATATTTGCTGGAAGTTAGTGATTGCCATTTTGGATAGAAAGAAGGAGTTTTACTTTGGAAAAATAAATAAATTAGTAATGGAGTGGCAGGGAAGAAAAGACAGAACAGCTTTTCTGCTTTCCGGTTTGGATTCTGTTCGTGGCTTTGCTGCCTTGCCTGCAGTGATGGGTATTGCCAGAACTTAGGGAAAAACAAAGCTAAAATGGCAACATCTCTTAGGAAAATCTGTAAGATTGTAAGAAGGCTGGGTGGCTGTGGGGAGTGCGAGTTGGAGAGCAGATGCCTTTGGTCTGAGTTTCTGTCCTCGCAGTCTGTTTGCTTTCTTGCTTTGAAATATTTTTTGTTTTTACCTCCTTGGTTTACAGGGAGCTAGGGAGACTCATTTTTGTTGTTGTTTTGAAATGTAAGTTGGCCAACAAGTGAAACAGAAAATAACTGCTGTGACAGACATGTCCCCTAAGACCTTTGCTTCTAAGGGAAATACCTCAGCTTTCTGTGTACAGACAGCCATCCCAACATTTGAATACTAAATTCTTTTTGTCCATAGTGCAATCTGAAAATGTAAAATTGTCTCTCTGAATTTTTAAAGCTTTTTTTAAAAGGTCATATCAACTTTGTTGTCTCAGAGCAATAATATGACTGCTTCCATAAATTGTCTTTATTTTTTCCCTTCTTTTCAATCTTAGGGCAGACATTGTGCTAGTGCTCAACAGCTGCTTTGAATTCTCCTTATGAACGGAAATGTGAGGTTTTTAAAATGCTCTTATTTAATCAGGATCAGACCTCCTCTGATGGATGCACTGCTCCTGTTGATTATTTCTGTATTTCTTTACAAATCTTCCTTGGTGGTACAAGACCTATTCCAAGCTGGAATCCCTTTGAAATGATGCAGTAGGTGGATTATAGGCATACATAAAGGTTTAAATGATATTGATAGCATAACTATTTTATATATACTTAGCATTTACTCAACAAATAGCCTTGTGTCAGGCTATGTTAGCCTTTAAAATAAAACGAAAGCAAACCCAATGTCATCCAGTTCACCCCAATGGAGCACAATCAGGACAGAGGAGACCTGCTCCATGTTTTTTCCAAGGCTGTGTGTCCCACAGCTTTCTCCTGTGGCCTAACTGATCACTTCACACTTTCTGTCTAGTATTCAAGTAGTTTGTCAAGGTGCTACCAGGTGGGCTTATTTTTTTTATCCCTTAGGTGCATAGAAATTAAATAAGCACAAGTGGTCTCTGCTCCCATGAAGTTAACATTCTTAATAGTAACTCTATATATTGACCTGTTAAACAAATTGCACACAGTCCATCCTTTTGATAATTCATGGAAGATGAGCCTTTAAACGCTTGGCTTATAGCTAATGTCTTTTTATTTTTAATTAAAAAAAAATTTTTTTTAGGCATCATTGCCCACTGGTGCTGGGAGTAGGAGGCCCAGCCTTTGCTCCTGTGAGCTGGAATTGAACCTCCATCCCAGTGGGCCACCGATCCACACACAACCACTACGCCACCAGAGCTCAGCCCCAGCTAATGTCTTAATGATCTGGTTACTCTGTTCAATTTTGACTAATGATCTTCTCCATATAAACCCAAAGTGCTTATTGTGAGACCTTTGTGTGACAGTTAAAAGTAGATTATAGGGGTGGTCAGATTGTGTTCCTCCTATTCTTCCTGCCTTCCCTTGCCTCAATAGGTTGGCACTTTGGGGCTGACTTACTCAATGTGAAGTGGGTCTGTGAATCAAGCCCGTGGCATTCTTGCTTGCTTTCCCGTTGCTCTTCCAGAGAAGGTTTCTGGAAACAATGTCAAAAAGCTTGTCCTTCCAAGTCATGTCTGCTTGAACATTGTGACTTGTATACTCATTTGAGACAAAGTCCAGCATGAGATGCTAGACAGCAGGAGTAGAGACATCACTGGTCCCTGCTAGGGATTGTGTTGCTCACAAGCTCTTGTTCCCGATTTCTGCAGAGACTAGATTATAGAGTATTTGGGGTTTTTTTGTTTTGTTTTGTTTTGTTTTGCTTTTGTGTGTGTGTGTGTGTGTGTGTGTGTGTGTGTGTGTGTGTGGTATCACTGCCCTGGTGGGAGTAGATGGCCCAGCCTGGCTTCTGGAGAGCTGCTGCTAGATTGAACTCTCAACCCCCTGGGCTGCAGTCCCGTACACTACCACTCTGCCACCGGGGATCAGCCCTAGAATATAGAGTCTTAAACCTTATCCCAACTTGAAATGCATCTAAGGTCATCTCCAAGTAAAGTACTAACCATTACCGAAAATTTGGAAATTGCATCTCAGGAAAACTAATATTAGCACAAAGCAAATCATTAGAAGAGATTCTTTTCTATTGCTCATGCATAGTCATTTTGTTTCTGTCAAATTACTTCTATTTACATGCTTACCACCACCAATATTTTCAAACAAGTGCTTTATTTCATTTATCTTTTTCCTTTTGGGGAAGCAAAGAAAAGGGGAAAGAACTTTAGGTAAAGGTACTGATTTACTTAAATGATGACATAGGCGACAGGACTACAGACTGTAGATTTGATTTATAATAGATCATGTAGTATAATCATACATTCTAGAAGTTAGTATGATATATAACAAAATATCTGAATTATCTACATTTTCACCATTTTTAGTCTAACTTATTTTCCATACTGCCTAACTCATTTATAAATAATACAGATATATTTTTGAGAAGATTGTATATCTTTATTGACTAGACTTTGGGGGGGAGGTTCTATATTTAAAGCACATTCGAGAAAATTTGCAATGGAACTTGTATTGAGGATAAAAGAATGTACTCTGGGCCCAAATGGGTCTGTCCTTAATTCTGTTTGCTCTCCACCAGTCTTGTAACTTGTGGCAAATCACTCATCCTTGGTCCCTTAACATCTTCAACCATAAAATAAGGGTTGGAATAAGACCTAATGGATATATTTGAATATACGCTGACCCAAATATCCATTGAGACACCTAATTTTACCACAAAAATTGCATTAAAAGTGGGCTGAAAAGATCAATGTATTCTCGAGTATGTACAGTACTTATAGTATTTTACCTACAGATAATGAGCATTTGAAAAATAAGTAAGCAGATCTCAAAGTGAGACATTTGGTGCTGAACAAGTATTTGCAACTTTCTGTTACTACCCCATTTAAATAAAGTGAACAAGGATGACATAGCAACAAGCCATGAGATAATTTAGCTGGTCCTAAGATTAATGTTCCATTCCATGTGAGACTTGATTGAATGAAAAGCTACAATTGGATGGACTATTTGCTGTTTTGTCTCTTATAGCTGTGCTTTGTTTTTAACTGTTAGATAGAAATGCAGTGTTGCTATGGTTGTAGGAATGTAACAATCATGACCTAGTCATTTGTATATTTTGAAAGCTTTAGAAAGCTGGAGACTTCTCATAAAATCCAGATTTGGGTGTCCCTTTGTAATTTCAGCACACTTTTAAACCATGCTAGAAAACCCACCTGAAAATGGTAAACCTGAATGAGATCCCAACAGTGACTCTAGCCAGAGTGCAGGCTTTGCACATCCGTACAGTCAGTCTGTCACAAACAACCCCGCCACCCAGCCCCTTCCCCCAGTGTAGGCAAGCACACAGTACCCTTCTGTACTTGTCTACTGTCCTAAGTTCATGGATTTTTATGACTTCCTGAACTGCAGACGAACTTTTGATTTAAGTGTTTTACTCTAACGTTGATAACTTAAGGCCAAATGTTGACATAGATTATTTAAGTATCATTTTTCTCTTTATAAGTCCTTGAATATAGGCAAATGAAACATTTGAAAAATATGATTAGAGATCCCAGAATGTCTCGCTCACGGATTCACTCACTCACTCACTCACTCACTCACTCACTCACTCACTGTCGTTCTGTAGATTCCAACCCACAGCAGCCCTATAGGACAGAAAAAAACCTGCTCCTGTGGTTTCAGAGACAGTAACTCTTAACAGGAGTATAGAGCCTTGTATTTCTTCAGAATGATTGGTGGTTTCGAACTGCAGGTCTCAGCAGCTGGTAGCCACTACCTACCAGGGCCTACTATATCTGAATCCCTACTCTTAGAAATAGCTTCAGCTAAATAAGAACCAGATTCATTACCTGAAATGAGTTATTGAGTAACACTTTTATTCTACTTTGGGCAGTCCTAAAATTTTAATGATTGCTAGCTTTGGGCATTTTAAGTAGTAATTTGAGACTTAGTACCACTCTCTCCTTTGTAGTAGAAGAGTACATAACACTTAGAGGAAGGGAGGAATGTTAAAATTGCATGCTCTTGTTAGCCAAAATTATAAATCTCTAAGAACCATATCTTTTCAAAATATTTTAAGAAGCAAAAATCAAAAAGACCTTAGAAATTCATTAGGAAATAGAAAATTAGAGTCAAGGAACATGGTAGAGGCTCATTTTTAGTAGGTTAAAGCATATGTATAATATATAAAATAATCACATATTTCTGCCTTATATTAAACATATATGCATGCTAATGGCTTGAAAAAGGAATGAGGAAAATTTACTCATTTCAAATTTAGTAATAGCCTTTAAAAATAACCCAACCTATCCCCAGTTTGTAGCTCTTTATTTAGAACTTAGAGAAGTCTTACTATAAACATAAAAAAATTCATAATATTAGTTGCCTTATCACATAGTAGCTGTCAAATTGATTGCTTTTCATGATAGTTTTTCTATAACTTCTTCCCCACCCTTTTACTTTCACTGTAGACCCTTTAAATTCCATTACTCAACACAATATATTATAATAGCAGTATATTAGCCAGTGACACCCAAGTTTAAAAACAAAGAATAAGACTTAGGTTAGTGAGGACTATCGAAAGTCAACTAGTGCAAACATTTACACATATAGCACGGATTGGGAACTACCTCCCATACCACTTCTGGTGAGTCAGGTGATTTCTTTATGACAGTATTGTGGAGTTCATTAGCTGATGAGACAAGAACTTTTCCTTTTCTGGTTCTGACGGCTACCAAGTTGAAATGTGTATGTATTCTGTAAATAAATTTAGCATTGCAATTATTTGTTGAGCTACTAACATCCACAGATCAGGACATCCTGAAACAGTACTTCCTCATTAAATATTGAGCAAAATATTGAGCTATTGTCCTCTAAAATCTCTCCAAGTCAGTGTAGAAATACTTGTGCTCCATCATGGATACATTTCCACTTAAAAAAAAAATCTATGTAGGAAATGGTGTATTCCCTGTTTGGAATAAATGATCCATGTATACAAATAGGTAGGTCCATGCACTCATGTATCCTCATAACTATCTGATCGAAATTCCATTGGCAAAATTCATCAGAGACAGTGGTAAGAGTGTTGAGGGACCTGAGCTTTAATTGGGCACTCTCAATATATATTTCTTGATAATGCCCGTGAACTTTCAAGAAACTGGAATTTTGTGTTGACTAGACCAAATTGCACCCAGTGTTTATATTTAAAACAATATTGCCAGCATTCAAAATTGACTAATATATGCATTTACATTAGATTATACTTAGGTACTAGTCTTTACATTTAGCCACAATATCTTCAAAATATGAATGTGGTTATATTGCTTGACATTACTGTGGCAAAAGACTGATTAATTCAGAAAAGTTTCTAAATGCTCTGTAATCTGAGGGGCTATCATCCATATGGCTAGTAATTGGTGATGTTTAAGCTATCTTGACATCACTCCATTTTTGAAGTAGCCATTATTCCTGTCTACTTCTTTGGTGAGAGTCAGCAGAAATATACCTGGAACCAAACAAATTCTACTATTTTTTTTTCTAAATGTTTGCAGGAGCATTCCAGCTCAATTGTTTCCTTCCAGATTGCTTGTGGTTATATTCCTTTTAAAAAAATATGCTCATTAAGAGTAGAAAATGTTGTTAAGTGACCTACATGATCATGTTAGAAATAGCTGCAACCAAATTTCTTGGTGACACTTGATAAGAAAAGTGCAAATCAATTATTTCCACTAACTAAATAGTTATTGAGATGAAACAGATAATTCATATGATTTTCCCCTATCATAATTTTTGTCTTATTTTTTTACAGTTTTTTTAATCTTTATTTGGGGGGGTTAGCCTGCTGGTCTTTGAATGACTCTACTTAGTTATCAATCTAAGCCAAAATAGAGAGATTCTTACAATGCTAGTGTATCAAGCCCAGTGAGTGATACAATGCACCTATGCTCCACATTTTTCTTTATAATAGAGACCCATTCATTTGTCTGGAAATCTTAAGTCCTGCACATAGAATGGAGAGACCGTTTACATGAATAGCAGTTTCTAATGACAAATTCACAATAACGGTTATAATAATGTGTCCTATCCTCCTTTATCCTAAGAGAATTCAGCTTCTCCTAAAGGAGTTAATAGTTAAAAAAAAAAAAGCTTTATATAAGTTGTTTGGAAATAAATGTCATGAAGCGAAAACCATAGTTTGAATTCTTAGCCATGGAAGAAAGTTTTCATGCATCAGTAGAAGGAAGATGAATATAACTCTTGGTATGACTCAAGAGTGTTTTCTTTTTAATTTACTTTGAAACTAAAAATTCTTGAAGGTCCAAACTGCTTCAGGGCAAAATAGTAGCACAAGGTTACTCACTTTACAAGATTCAGAAATATCATAAGAGGACCACTTTGCGCTGTGCACAGTGACTTCTAAAATTCACTTTTATTCAAAAATTCGTAATTGGTCATGTAAAAATATTAAAAGAATTTTGACTCTTTTTCACAGGTTTAAAGCTATTAAACACAGATGGTTCTGATAGCTAATTAGATTCTCCTACTCTAATATTAACTCTAACTATGCTTTACAGTTGAGTATTTTATTTATTTTATTTTTAAATTATTTTACCAGGGACTTGTACAGCTCTTATTACAATCTGTACATACATCCATTGTGTAAAGCACATTTGTACATTTGTTGGCATCGTTCTCAAAAAATTTGAGCCCTTGGTATCAGCTCTTCGTTTTTTCTTAGCCTCCCCCTTCCCCCTTCCTTTGATAATTTATAAATTATTATTTTGTCATATCGTACACTGTCCACAGTCTTCCTTCACACACTTTTTTGTTGTCCACCCCCAGAGAAGAGGTTAAATGTAGATCCGTGTAATTGATTCCATGATGCTCACTTTCATGACACAATTGCTGACGACAAAACGGGTGCATAAGCAAATGTGGTGAAGAGCACTGATGATGCCAGACTATCAAAAGATACAGCATCTGGGGTCTTAAAGGCTTGAAGGTTAGCAAGTGGCCATTTAGCTCAGATGCAACAAAGCCCACATTGAGGAAGCATAATACCCTGTGTGATCACAAGGTGTCAAAGGGATCAGATAACATGCAACAAGGAACAAAAGATCATATCTTTGTGAATCAGGGTAGTGAACATTGGGGACCCAAAGCCCATCTGTAGGCCACTGGACATTTCCTTACAGAAGGGTCAGGTGGAGGAGATGAGCTAATCAGAGAGCAGTATAACAATGATGAAACTTAAAACTTTCCTCTAGTTCCTTAAATATTTTTCCCCTTCCCCCACCCCACCCTGCACACATAGTATTTAATCCCAATTCTACCCTACAAACCAGCTAGACAGAGGATGTATATTGGGACAAATAGGACCAGTAATCCCTTTAGGACCAGTGGTAAAAGTGATGATACTAGGAAGATGGAGGGAAGGTGGGGTAGAAAGGGGGAACCAACTACAAGGATCTACAGTTGTATTTTAAATTAGATTCAATTGAATCCATAAAAAACCAGCAACAATGATAAACAGCATTTATTAAAATTATATTGCGTGTCTGGTGCATACTTTTATACTTAGTCATTTGGTTTATCAAAAGTCAGTCAAATGAGTTTATTTGTCTCACATTTTGAAAACAGACTCAGAGAGGTTAAGTATTATGGTTAAGGCCACAAAGATAACTAAGACTCAGTCCTGATTTCTCTAACCAAAGCTTATGCTTTGAAATATACTCTAATGTCATCATTTTAAAAAGTTGCACACGATGCTAGAGCCAGGAGTCCTGGTGGCCTGATGGGTTACACATTGAACTGTTAAGCAAAAGGTCAACAGTTTGAACCACTAGTTGCCCCAATGGAGAAACATGAAACTTCGACTCCTGTCAGGATTTGCCGTCTCAGAAACCCACTGGAGCAGTCAGTTCTAGTCTGTCCTACATGGTTGCTGTGAGCAAGATTAGACTCTCTCAGTGACTTTTGATTGATGCTAGATCCTACTGTAGATTATTAAGTGAATAATAGGGTTGGCTGCTCAATCTAGGAATTAGAATACAGTAATAACTTCAGCTTGATTTTGGTTTAAAATGTTTCTTCTGAATTAAAAAATCTTCTAAATATATTTTCATGATAGATATAGAACAGAAATGTGAGTTACTTATAGACTATTCAAGTAACCTTGCTGTAGACTAAAAAGTATACTTAAGTGGAAGTCAGAAAAATGAATTAACTTGAATTGTCATAGATTTAAAAGATAATGCATTAAATTTGTAATAAGAATAATGAAGGATTTCTTTAATATATGGGTGCTTGTTAGTCGACCAACCTCTGTGCAACTGTTCACATCTATATATGTTGTAGTCTATATTGTTGTTAGTAAAATCTGTACTCCTCTTCCCTCTAATTTACTTCTCTACCATGATGGAATCTAAATTACTTTATAGATGTAAGAATTGAAACACTTCTAGATATACCTCAAAGAAATCCTGAGTTCTAAATTGTTTTAAAGTTACTTGTCTGGGCAAATCAATGTCTATTTAATTAAATCTATGCTGAATTGCCCCAAATTAATTCAAAATGCTATCATAAATGGAAAGTATTGTGGAATATGTAATGGAATATTAATAATGTAAGATCATGATCTATTTTCATAATGGAAAAAGTTTGAAAATAAATTGCTAATAAAAAATAAACAGAATTTGTCAATTCTGCCACATTTCTGTAACTTTGCTGCTAGTTGGTTTATTTCAATTTTAGGAACCTTTCTGATAAAATGACATAAATATGACATTCCATTTAGGAATATATACTTTTGAAGACACCATCTCCTTCTCCCTAATCCTTCCATGTAGAATTCTGCACTTGTTGATGTATTCCACATCAAAGTAACCTTTTTGGCATCTTCATGGGATTCAAATTGTATTCCTTTTAAATATTATTTGAGTTTGAGGAACGGAAGAAAACTAAATGGCAAGATCAGGTATGTACAAGGGCTAGATAGAGTAAAGTTCCTCAATGAAATCCTCTCAGGATTACTCTTACTGCCCCGAAGAGTAAGCCAGGCCTATTGCTGAGATGGGGGAGGCGGGGGAGAATCCCTGGGCACAACTTTCCTGACCTTTTTTGCAACAATGCATTTCTCCCTTTTTCCTTTCTGTATGTTTTCTTTAAACCGTCTGTTGTGATTGAGGTGAAGGTTTTCAAAGCAGATCACAAGTCGTACAGTCAATGATTGAGACATATTTTGTCTCAGCTCATCCATTTTAATCCTTCCCATTTACCCTTGCTTCCCCCCTGTATCCTCCCTTTACCCCCTTTATTTCATTTCCTGTTTCTCCTCTTATTCCTTACCCTCTGTCCTTCGCTACCCACTCTCTTCTACTGATGTTATCCATTTCAGAGTAGTTGGTAGTAGTAACAGCCAACACCTTGTTCTTCTAATCTTGGTATCAAGGAGACTGATTTTTGCAGATTTACCATTCCATTGGACTAATAGTTTCCTTCTCTCTTGTTACTTTTATCACTCTTCTTGTGGATGAGAAGAGGCCAGTAATTTCTCCCAAATGACTAATGTAGGATGTAGAACATTGCCTCTGTGAGCTGAGTTAGAACAATTAAGATGGTTCTGAGCTCCCAGACCCAGAGTCATTCCCTCAAGGTGTTTGGCTAAGAAATTCTCTGATGTTTGCAACCTGTATGGTATTCCACATTCATGGGTATCTTTCCAGCAAAGCGCAATACATATTGAAAAATAGCCTCAGTAAAACATATATTTCTATGGTTATCTTACCGTTTTTCTCCCTCATAAGTCTTCAGTCTCAGTGTTTATTCACGTATCTATTTGGATATCATCACTATTTCTATATAGAGATAGTAGATAGACTATGCCACTATATAGACAGCAGTTATTTTCCCAGGAAATGAATTAGTTTTAAACCTGTAAAATGGAATACAGTTCACAAATGATATTCAGTAATTGAAGTATAATCAATAATATTTATGCAATAATACTTGGAGCAGTTCTTTCACCTGATTAATATCTTGTAGTTTCTTTCTAACAAAATAGAAGCTATAATTGTAGAGTTTTTTTGTTTAATTGCTTGACAGAAATCATAACAGAAGTGTGCCTCATTTAGTGTACAGCTTAATGTTTTGTTCTTTTTAATATATTTACGAAGTTGTTTTGCCATTATTGCAATTTAATTTTAGAAAAGTTTTTTCACCCCAAAAAGCATGAGCACTCACCTACTCTTTTCTTTTCCCTGATCCCAGAGGCGCTCAACCTGTGGGTTGCAGCCATACGGGGAGGTCGAATGACCCTTTCACAGGCATCACCCAATTCATTACAGGATCAACATTAGCTATGAAGTAGCACAGAAAATAATTTTATGGCTGGAGGATCACCACAACATGAGGAACTGTATTTAAGGGCTTTGGCATCAGGAAGATACAGAATCACTTGTACTCCTTATCCCTACTTGTAACTCAAGGCTCTGAAGTTTATTTTCCGTCGTGGTGACCTTATAGTACCAGAATATTATTAGCCAACAGTATGTCCAAGGCTGCAAACTTTTATAGAAATTGATCACATCTTCTATGGATTGATGAGTTGGTTTGAACCACCAACTACCGGCTGTGGTTGTAAACTTGTAAATTCTTTAACTACTGTGCTCTCTGTGTTAGTATGACTTCTGTCCCTTGTCCTTCTCAGATATTATTTACTTTATGTATCACCAATTAATAATTTCATTTAAATGACTGTAGGTGTCATGCAATTAGTGTGAACTTACCATGACCCTATATAAAACGGGCAATGGAACAAAGTACTGCCCTGTCTTGTGCCATCCTCACAAGTCTTGTTACCTTCTACCCCGTTGCTGTACTCGTTGTGTCGTTCATCTCATTGCAGAGGCTTCCTCCTTGATGCTGTAGTTGTTTTTATTGAGTCACGACGTCTTCCTCCAGAGGTGCTGCCCTCCTATCATATCCAGAGTCACTAAGAAGTTCCCCCCACCCTCCCTTCTCAGAACCAGTCTAATTGTACTTCTCGCAAAATAGATTAGTTTGCTCTTCCAGCAGACCACGGAGTAACAACAGCATTCTTCTGACAGCCATTATCCCTATGTACCAGTTCTTCACTCTTCTTATTCATTGCCCAGCTTTCACATGCTTATCACTCTCACTGGCACCCAGTCAATGCCGACTCCTCATGACCCCCATGTGGGTTTCTGAGATTGTGTTTATGGGAGTAGAAAGACCTATTTTACTTGTGAATACCTGCTAGTGGTTTTGAACTTCCCACCATGTGACTCTCAGGGAAATGTGCAATTGCAATGTGCAATCAGTCCACTCTCAAGACTCCTTCACACACATAGCTGAAAGTACCAAGGCTTGGTCAGCCTTCAGGGTGACATGCTCATATTTGCTGTCTACTCGTTTGGATAAAGTTTTTCGAAGCAGATTTGTCCAGTGAAATACATCCTTTGATTTCTTGACTGCTGCTTCCATGGGGACTGAGTGTGGACTCAAGTACAGCGAAACCCTTGGTAACTCCCGTCTCTTCTGTCCAGTGTGGTTCGAGCAAGCAATGGGACCCTCGGATGCAGGATCCCTGTTTGTGACAAGCTTTTTTTACGTAGCCCACTGTTTAGAAGATGTTTTCTAGTAACATGTATTTTTACTTCCTTTAAAAAACAACTGTGAAGTAAGTTTACATTTTTATTCCAGTTTTGGTTTATAAATATTTTTCCACAATACACATTTTTTTTTCATTCTCCATTTGATACACATTTTTTTCAGCCTTATAAAAACTATTGTGCAAGAGGGTTTTTTTTTCATTTAATTGTTTTTTTATTCTTTTTGGGGAGGGGGCAATCACTGCCCTGGTGGGAGTAGGAAGCCCAGCCTTGCTCCTGGAGATCTGCTGTTGGATTTGAACCACCAACCTTGTGGGCTGCGGTCCCACACACAACCACTGTGCCACCAGGGTTCAGCCCAAGTTTTTTATTCTATATGAATATTTGTATGTAAATTTTGTGTGTGGGGATATATATGTAAGAGTGTGTGTGTGTGTGTGTATCACTGGAATAGGTGCCCTCGAATGGGTTAAGCTTTGGGCTACTAACCAAAAAGTTCATAGTTCAAACCTACCTTGGAGCAGATGCTTCCTGGGAGGCCTGTTTGGCAGTGGACTTCTGTGAAGATTTGCAGCACTGGAAATCTGCACTAGTCTGTTGGGCCACGTTCCATCAGAATGAACTTGACAGTGAAATATCTTTATTGTGTGTGTGTGTGTGTGTGCACGTGCTTTAATTAAAAATTGGAATTGCTAAGTCATATGAGAACACTTTAACTTTCTGGGCAAATGACAAACTGTTTTCCAAAGTGGTTGCTTCAATTCCTATTGGCACTATAAGAGGGTCCTGATTTCTCCACATTTGTCAACATTTTAATTGTTTTCCTTTTTTTATTATATCCATTTTGTGAATTTGAAATGGTTGCTTCTTGTGGTCTTGATCTGTGTTTGTCTAATGAGTGTAGATGTTGAGTACCTTTTTTATGTGCTTATTATCCATTGGGGTATCTTCTGTTAAGAAATAACTTTTTGATGCCTTGCCCATTTTTTGGTAAATGTCTTTTTTAATTATTGAATTGTAAGAGTCCTTTATATTATTATTCATAAAAATCCCTTACCAGATATAAAATTTGCAAACACTTTCTCTGATTCTTTTGGTTATCTTATTACCTTTTTGTTTTATGTTTAGTGCAAAACTTCCACATTTTGATGAAGTTAAATTAATCTCTTTTGTATCATTTGCTCTTCTGGTCTCAAATCCTAGAAACTATTGCCTGCCCTAAAGTCATATTGTTAATTTGGTGGATTTTCCTCTAAGAAGTGGATCATATTAACTCTTACACTTAAGTTTGTGGTTCAATGCAGCATTGTACTGCTTATATGTAAAATATCAAGCACAGTGACTGGCACCTATCAGTGTACCCTTAACGGAAGCTATTCATACCTGTAGGAAGCTAAAGTGATTAAATATGGTTTATACAATACCTGCAGGTCCTTCTCTTAATAATTATTCCTCTTGTTGTTCTTTGCAAGAAGATATAAGAAAAAATGAAACAGGATTTTTTAAATATCCAAACCGGATCAGGATGATTAACTTACAGATTATTAACAAGCTGTGTTAGTCCGGGTAGACTAGAGGAACAAATTTCATACACACGCAGATAGATATAAGGAAAAGGTTTATATACAAGAGGAACAGGACATTGAACCCAGTAGAGTTCAAAGTCATAAGTCCGATATTAACCCATTTGCCCGAAATCAGTCTATAAAGTCTCCTTCTGACTCACGAAGTCACAGGTCAGTGGGTGCAGAATCCCGGCCCTGGCAGGATTCTCCTCATGGCTCCTCACTTCCAGGGCTCAGGGTCCATCAACAGCAGAAGCAACTCATCGCTGGCAGAGGTATCCATGTGGCCGCTCCAGTTTCAGAGGTCTAGCTCCATCAGGGCAAAGCCGTGTGGTCTCTCCCCCGGCTCCTCCAGCTTCTCAGACACTGCCATCTTGTCTTGTCTGTGATTCATTGTCTCTGAGACTAACTCCCAACAACTCATCTTCATGAGGGCAATATCTCGAGATTTCCCAGAAGTCTCAGGAGAAAGCCATGCCCACAAAGAGGCCTCATTGGCTACTCAATGGCTATCTGCAGATTAATAGTCTAGACTCCACCCCCACACTTCAATCATAAAATTAACATAAGCACATGACTGCCACACAAGATATATAAAATAGACATAAGCAAAGAGATGAAATAAACAGTTAAGTCAGAATATATGTGAGCAAATTTAATTTGTTGATGCTTTTATATACAACAGAGGTTGGAGGCAGGAAAGATGTGTTATAATACTATACAAACTATTCTTTTTGGAAAGCATATTGGAAAGGGGGCAATCAGATTTATATAAACACTAATACTAATCTCTGCCATTAGTTTACCTTTCTGTTTTTCAAAACAGTTGAGTGCAGTTTGGAAAGTGTTGAGTACCTTACTTGGAGCACTTAGTGACTGATTTAAGGAAATGTAAAAAGATGTGTAATGGCCAAGAAGGGATCTTGTGAACTTTGCTTCCATTTACAGTGGGGTATCTCCCACTTCTCCCTCCCTGGCCCCACCAGGGGTTGTAATTATATAGAACAATAGGAATGAGACCTCGCTGAGTACTGTTTATATTTGTTCGGTTTCTTTTATGAGAACCAAATATTTATTCAAAGAAAATTGCTCAACAACCTATGCGAGTAGGCTACCATGTTAATTGTGATGTGAGAGGCTGTAGCTATTGTAGGGAAGAGGTAGATGTTACAAGATGCTGGAGTTACTAGTTGACTCTAAGGAAAACTGTGTTTTGTACTAGAAATAGTTATCACACCATGAATAAAAAAGCATACAGTTTGGTGCAAGAATCATATTTCTTCCTTCATCTGAAAAAGGATCATCCTTCTAAGTCATTGACAAGGCAGTGTGAAGAGACCTTGCACTGCAGCTGCAGCAACCTTTGGATAAATAGAGGATTTAATAATGTTCAAATATTTGTCCCAATCTCAAAGGATATACGGAAATAGAACTGACTTCATGGATGATACTGCTCTCTCCACATAAGTTTTGATGGCTCTTATGTGGGGTTCCTTTAAGCATTTAATGTGCTTTGCTGACTCTTTCAGCAGCTACAGTAGCTCTCAGAGTGAATGAGTGTGTTTCATTCCTTTATGAATGGAAAATTTGAAAATAGGGAATACACATTTAAAATTTCTGAAAATCTCCCCCTGGTAGAGCTAGGACTCTGAAAGGGTTACTTAACTCAGTCTGAACTTCGTTTCAAACTTCAGAATCTTCTCTCACAGTTGCTACTTACTCTTGCGTGTGCACATAGTCAACACACTGAGAAATCTATGTTGCACAGGAAACGTGGTCTTTTTAAATTTAAGATTTACCCTCCTGATTACAGTAATCACTCATTCCACCTCAGTTAAATGCAGTTCATTGTTGGAAGCAACTCATGACAATGGGTTTGCTTTGGTTATCATTTGATAGAGACCTTAGCAAAAATAACTGTCTTGCAGTCAAAATCTTTTGATAATATTTTGACAAAAAAGGAATCCACAGCTAGTAAGTTTATGCAGCCATTAAAATTGTTTCCAGGGAACTCTGTGTGAAAGATTTGATGGAGAAGGAAACTGATATTTTAAGAAGGCTTTAAATACTTATGTCTCCACACACTTGCCAGCAACAAAAAAACATCAACAAAAAGGAGGTGGAGGGACAGATGAGGTTGGAGACGATTCTGCCCTTCTGGAACACAAAGGCCTTTCAGTTGTGGGGGTTTGGAATGGGGGTGTTTCAGTTTCAGTAATGGAAAAAAAATGTTCTCGCATGTGGTAACATGTTTTTTTTTTTTTTTTTTAAGCAATGGATGATTACTTTTCTCCATCAAGGCTCCTTTATCCTCATAAGCTCAGACAGTGGTCAGCATGCTAGACACCCCTCCCTGTTTTATCCAGCCCTTAACTATGTTCTTTGACAGGACTGGTTTATACAGCTGGGCCTTTGTTAAGCTCTGGAAGAAATACTACAGAACAACAGAAAAGATGATAGACAGAGTACCTATAAAATGGCAAATGGCAAACACCGCATCAAAGTGCCAGATTCTGGTCTTTAAAGTTTTGCTTCTGCCTGATTAGTTTGTATTTTTATCATTTGTAAAATATGTACTCTAATTTTTGTTGGTGGGTTTTGAGTTTTGCAGGGAGCGATTTTATGGCATTATGGGTAAACAGATTGGGTTAATGAGTAAAATTCCATAATAGCTCCGCATTTTTAAATATAGGAAAGTGTTCAGCTATTGTGCTAGCTAATGTTAGACAGTGATATTACGGTGACAGAGTGGTATGAAGGCCATATTCATTTTTTGTGTGCTTAACCAGGGAGGTAATTGAGAAGAAAACACAAGCAGTTAAATAAGTAATGCACTTAACATAGAAAATAGAGAGAGAACGAACCTTGTGTCAGACCATTGCAAGAGGTTTTTGATTTTCTTCACCACCGTATATATAACACATATCCTTTGTGATTTACTTCTCGGGAAGAATACCTGGTAGTCTTTCGTTTGCTATGGAATATCAGGCGTCTCTAGAAAAGCTCAGAGGTTCCCTGCTTTTTCACTGTATCACTATGAACCCAGAATTTAAATTTGTTTCTTTCCATGCCCCCTGAAAACAACAGAGGGTGTGCTAAACTCAGAAAGATTAATGGTAGAATAAGATAAACAGTTAAGACATAAAATGACCTTAGAGGTCAAGCTGAAAAAATAATAGTAATTAAAAAGCTTATGAATGTAATTCATACTCATCTAAGCAAAGAAGCATGACAGAGGACAAACGAAGAGACCCAGTCTTCTTTGCAACTTCAGCCATCGCTGCACCCCACTGTTTTGGAATTTGGGTTGATAGATGATGCGTCGTCTTTGGCACAGCACCCTTACTTTTGGCATTTTCATGACTATAATGGTAAATTCTCCATTTTGCTGAGGAGTTTGAAAGATATGCCTTTGCTTCACGTGCCTCTCTCTCCCAACAGAAGCACTGTTTTTTAGGAATGGTTTGTGGGCTGTATAGATATTCTTTACTCTTTTGAATATAACTTTAGTATCTTCTAATGTGTGCAGTTTTCAAAAACTTACCAGACTGCAGCCAAGACCATAAGAGAGTGAGGACAGGAAGAGTGAATCTCCATGTTGACAGCATTCTGCTGCATATAAACTTGTCTTTCTCACGGTTATTTGGATTTCAAAGAAGTTATGGGTCACAATATTCTCGCCCCCCTCCTCCCCCCATTTTCATTGGACTCCTTGGTCAAGTCTCAACTGCTCTGGTGCTGATACTCAGTGCTCTTCTGAGCTCTGAGGCTCCTTTCTCATTTCTGTTTGAAAAAAGAGAGGCATTCTCTAGAGGTTTGCTTTAGAAGAAGGCTTAACTTGCTTGATTTCACAATGACCTTTGAAAACAAAAGAAATTACAACTTGACTGCTTACTTAATTATTCTTGTCATCACTATTAAACTCTAAATAAATTAAATATGCCATAGATTTTATTCCAAGGCATTCACATCGTCCTAAGAATGAATCACTTTTCATTATGGAACAATTTGCTATTTATTTAGATGTAGCCAGTAAAATGAGGAGGGAGAGACTTGGAGGGGAAAGAGTATCGTCAGAAGAGGCCTGGATAAGAAGACCAGGAAAGAGGTTCAAAGTAAATACTTAAGATTATTATTTTAGGAAATGAAACTTTATGCTACATTTGAAGTTCTATCATTGCAGGACTGCACAACCTTTGGAAATTCAAAGGAACATCATTGAAACAAGGGAAAATATGCGACAGAGAAAATGCCACTAAGCTAAAGAGGTTTTACTTCTCAAACCTACTTTTCCCAGTAGGCAACTTACCTGCTCACTGATATTCAGGAACATAAATCTATATTGTCTTACTGTGAATATGGTGAATGCCATGAACTCTTTTAATAGGTTGCAATATTACATGCCCATATGTACATATGTGACTGTATGTAAAAACTCATAGGACAACATTAAAAAAAAGGTGACTGATATTATTTTAGAAAGCAATCATTAAGGGATTATCCTCTGATATGTATTATTTAGGAATTGTGAGCCAAATGAGTCAAAAAGTTGGAAGAAGTTTTCATTGTTTGTTTTTGTCCCTCTCCATTAAAATTCATACTATTTGAACCAAATAATTTTTGAATTCCGTCTTGAGCAAAATTTGTTACTGTATGAATATGATTGAATTATGAAGGTTTTCCAATTCTTAAAATAAAAATTCTTTTAAAGATTATATTCATTTTCACACGGTTAGATAGCGAATTCTCTCTCTTTCTCTCTCTTTTTCTCTCTCAAGGCACACACACTTTTCAAACTTCTCTGACAGTTCCATTCAAGGATAGAACAATAGGAATTGAATTAATTGTTGTTTCCCTAGCCATTGTTCTGGCAGATAACCAAAAAGATTGCCCCTGGGGTAGGGATGCTATAGATAAGGACACATTTTTACAGATGTTAAAAATAGATAAGCATTTCATACAATATTCATTCACTCTTCTATCCAGCTGTATGTAGTCTGAAATGTATACATGTGGCAGCCATGTGTCTAAGAGAAATCCAAAAAGTTTCTTATTTTTTCCCCCCAAACTTTATTTCTTTAACCCAGACACACACAATTCTTGTTAGACCAAATTGTGTCAACTTTTGGTTCAGAAAAATTTAGCTCCTATATTAAATTCAGGTGTTTTTTCTATTTGGAAGGGGTGGTGTAGGGAGTTCATATTATTACTTCCTTTTCCAGAAAGTATGGGAAGAGATAGTTTTTTGGACCCTAGATTATACCTCCCACTCACTCTCTGTCCTAAGAGTGGGTTCTGTGGCTACCCAGTTCTCAGCTTTCAGCTGAGACGAGCATCTGGGGAAGCTCAGGAGGTGAGCACTTTCACGCTGACTCAGAAACCAGCCGTATGACTCCAGTCTGGCGCTGTCACGCCTGGTTATGGAAAGGCAGGAACAATGCCTCCCTTGAGAAGTGGGGAAAAGTCTAAGGCAGTCACAATTTTGATGTAAAATTTAAATCATCCTTCCACATCCTGTGGACTGGGAGCTGTCAGGAATGCAAAACCCATACTCACCCGGAGAAAAGCTTTTTATTTCCATGAAAAGGAGATGATGCCCAACTGTAAATAGCAAGTTTTGAAGCTCAGATCTTTTTGCAGGCGTATGCAAAGTAATTGTATACAAGGTAATTTGTAAATAACCAGAAAAACAGGATTGTGGTATTTTTAACCTGAATGTAACTGAAGGTCATACCTTTATTTTCTATTTGTTTGTGATCAATAATTATTGTATCACAACACAAAAATTTAATCATTCAGACCAAAATATAATGAATGGACTTGGATCATTTTTTTTTTTCTGAATGCATACACAGGGCATTTTCAACTACAGCACAGAAGAAATTTCCCTTCAACACTGGCAGACCTTAATCACTTCTATTGTGTTTTCTTCATGAAGACATGCTTAAAATTGAATATATTTGATGATTAAAAAGTTCCTGTAATCAAATGTTCAATAGTGAAAATGTGCTTTTTCCATATAAAAATAAAATTATAAATATTATTAAATGGATCACAAATTAGCTACAATTTTATGTAATAAGTGCCTATTTCCAAGTAAGTATATCATAAATCATGAAAAAAATCTCATGAAGCTTTTCAGAATAATCAAACATAGTTTGCAAACATTTAACTAACTTTCCTTTTATGAAACCAATTTCATATGAAGAACCTTAAAAGTTCCCATAAGCTAGTTTGCCTTAGTATCTTAACTACTCAATCAGGTTTCTAAAAATATGTATATTTTCTATGTTGCTAATGAAATTTTATACAGAAAGTTAGATTCACATATTAAAATTTCTATGCCAAATTTTCAGTGATCTCCCATCAGATTCATCATAATGAACTCTATCCAAGATACTTCCTAAGTATCAAGAACATTTACAAAAGGATAGAGTAAGGTTTAATTAAATTTAAAGTTCTATTTTTATTTCTTAGAACTAATATTATCTTGAGCATTTAGGGTATATTAATTTTAAATGGAAAAGTCATATATATCATATAAAAGTCATATACATATATATGAAATTTTAGCTCACAGATACACTGAGTTAGGTAAATGTTGCTTCTGTAACCCTGCTACCTTGTTACTTACAATAAAGTAATCTTCCTCATCAGAAAATTAATGGGAAGATTTATCAGCCATAATATAGAAACTAACTTCAGAGTGAATTGGTAGTGGTTAACAATCATTAGTGAGGAAGTTGGTCTAGAAACCAAATGAAGAATCAGATATTTTGAATTCTGAATTTGGCAGGATACATTTTGCTATTGAGAATTATTTTTAAATGTCTACCTTTGGCAGCTATTTGTTTAGGGTATAAAAATACTGAAAATCTTAAAGTTCATCTTATTGCTTACTGTAAGCTCTTTACATCAAGCTCTTTGGAATATTATGTCATCCAGATAATAGAGAAGTTTCAGAGGACAGTCAATCTTCTTCTTCCCTTCCTTCTTCTTGCCTCTCCTTCTCCTCCTACTCCTGCTCCTTCTCCTCTTCCTCCTCCTCCTCCTTCTTAAATTTTGCACTTTTTCCTGATAACAGCCTGTAGCTTCTCATTTTTTCCTCTGGCTTTTCTCCCTTTGTCTCCTGACTATTTGGAGAAGCTAGAGAGTAAAAATGCTAGGAGAGAAAAGTTAAATAGGAGAGAAGCCATAAAGGGGCAGTGGTCTTGTCATGGAGACAAGAAGTCCCTTGACCTCCATACTAGCTTCTGACAAGAAAAGGAAGCTGTTGCAGGGCAAACATCAGGAGCCGTCTTGCGAAAGGTAACCTTAGAATTCCTCTGACTTCATTTTAAATTAGCACTGTTTTAAATAGAATTTAAACTTTTTGCAATATGTAGTAAAGTGTTTCCTGTGATATTATATTCCAGGGTGGAATGATAAATTTATCCATAAGTAGCTGTGCTAAAAAAAATGAGTTTTGCCTTAAGATTTACAGCTTATGGTGAGTTCTGTTTATTTCTATAATGGTGAAATGTATAGAAAGAATTGCTAAGGAAGTTCACCTTTATGTAATAATCTGTAGTGTCTGTTTTTATTTTTCTATGAAATCTCTATTTCTACTTCTATTTATATCTTATGCTAGGGCCTGATGAACTTGTTCAATCTTCTAAATAACAATGTAATGAAGGAGAGCTTTGTATATGGGAAACAAGGGGTTGAGGAGTATAGAGATTGGTATGTTCTATTTCAGAAACTGATGACAAAGAATATTTTAAAAGAAGACAAGAAAATATTTTAAAACTTTGGTGGTTTACATGTTTACCACAAATGCAATTTTTTTTATTTTAAAGACCCTCTGAATATTACATATGACAGACTGTGTTATAAATCTACATGAAATATTCACAAATTTAAACAAAAGCCGACTTTTACCCCAGGTGGAAAATGAGTATTTTCAAGATGAGATAGATAGAGAGAGAGAGAGAGAGAGAGAGAGAGAATTAGAATGATAATGAATGAAGTTCTTTAATAAAAGTAATGAATCAGATTTTTTATTTAATAAAATAATGTTAGGTTTATATAATCCTAACTTATAAAACAGAAAGAAGTGCTAGTTTCATTAATTTGAATTAGTATCTATCCATTCCAGCTAAATATCTGTAGATTTTTCTTGCTGGATAGGTTAAATAAAATCTTTGCCTACGTACCAGAACTCAAACCAAGGTTGGTTGAGTTGATGCCATATGATAGAACTGTCATCTGAGCCTTCCTGGCTATAATAGTTACAAGAGTAGATTGGCTGGCCCTTTATCCTCAGCTTTTTGATTAGCAAGTGGGCACTTCACTATTATGCTACCAAGGGGCCCCATTTGATAAATTGCACCCAAAACAGCAGCAACAATAACAACAAACTACCATCAGTAGAATTCAAAAGCATCAGGCCCCCAAACATCTTCAGGGCTATAAATATTTATAAAATCAGATTGCTACACTTTCCTCATATAATCCAAACCAAAATGTTTGTCATTGCATCAATTTTGACTCACTCATAAAACAGAAAGAACTTATCAGGCCCCATGTCTTTCTCCTGCTGAGTGGGTGGTGAGTTTAAACACCTGATCTTTTGGTTAACAGTTGAGTGCTTTAACCACTGCGCACCCAGATCTCCTCATTTGGCTCATATCCCAAGCCCACTGCTATTGATTTTGGAGTTTTAATAATTCTGCGCATTTTTCAGCATGTGAACAACTACAGTTATCTCCTTTGGAGAAGCTGGTGAATGTGAGCCATCTACCTTAAGTTTAGCAGCCCGATGCTTATACCAGAGAGCTACTAGGCCCCTTACTTGATAAATAGTAGAATGTACTTATGGTGTTTGTGAAGGATATTGAAAACACCGTAGTTCTACTATTTATCAAGATTCTAAAAATCTGTCTTGGAAAAAGTACAACCATGCTGCTCCTTCGAAACAAGATTGACAATACTTTGTCTCATTTGCTTTGGACATACTCTCAAGAGAGACCAATAACTGGAAAAGAGCTCATGCGTAGTAAATTGGAAGGTCAGTGTGAAGGAGGAGGGGCTCCTTGAGAGGCCTTGACATAGTGTCTGCAACAGTGGCCCAAACCTACAATGTCAAGGAAGGAGCAGGACCAGCTCGCACCACATCCTGTCAGAAGAGAATCAACAGCACCCAATGACAACAGAGACCATTCTTAAGTAGTTTTCTGAGAAGAGTCTTGCTTAGAAAAGGAGCCAAAAATGAGTAGATGTGCATGTCCTACATAGATCGGCACATGCCTCCTAGAAGCATGCTCTCGCCTTTGGAGTTGAGGAATAGCCAATTCCTATTTTATAATACGGATCTTATATGTATTGTTCCCTTAAAAAGGTATACTTCTTTTGTGTGTAAATTGTGTGTGTTTTTTGTGATTAGTGTACAATGTGAGAGACCTAGCATTAAGAATAAGTACTTGAGATAGCAGTAAATGGAAATCATAAGTCAAATAAATGTCACACTGTAGAATGCAAAAAATGTCCAATTTTAGAATTGTCTTTGTAGAATTCTTAAAAGACGCATTATGTTGCTTCTCTTATTCCTTTCACCTTTCTTCATCAGCTTGATGCTCTTTTTCCTCGTCACTCCTCATGGTGACTGGATTACTAGAGGTAGGAACTTTTATCCTCCATCTCTTCCCGTTTCTCCTTCAAGCCATCATGCGCTGCTTGCTGTCTTACAGGGCTGTAACCAGGTATTGTGAGTAACAAATGCTATGTAACCACCCTGTGACTCATTTCCTTTCTATAAACCAGTTAAAATAATGACTCAAACTCTCAAAGAAGTCACAAAAGAACCATAACAGCAATATCTGGATGACTCTTTACTTGTGTTTTAGCACACTTCACTGGATTCATTACTTTTAGACACATTTTATTTCTCTGTTATCGCCTGCTTTTTTAAAATCCACCATCAACACAGAAATTTCTAAAACCAAATGGTATTTTTCCACAAACTCTCCTTTATATTTACACATTTCTCTTGCAAACACTATTGTTTTCTAAATTATACATTCAAGTAGTAGCTTTGTCTTTGATTACCTCAACTACTTGTGCACCTCTATGGTTCCACCTTCAATCTTTCATCAGTTATTTAAATTCTGAACTTTTCTAATTAAAGCAGTAGTTTTATTATGGTATTCTCTAACTCAGAAACATTCAGTAATTCACCTCTTTCCTCAGTATAAGTTTTATATCTTGAACCATTTGAGATTGACTAACTTTAAACAAAATCACTGTAATTTGGTCTCTACTTTTCATTCTTATATCTGGTATCCCCCTTCTAGAATATATTGCTTTAACCAAACCATTTTGCAATGTATCTCTGATTATTCGGTAAATTTCCTTAATTCGCTAAAAATAATACTTTTCTCTGGAATTTGTTAGGACCTTCTCAATATCTGTTGAAATTTGAACTATCCTGTATTAGTACCCTGATGACATAGTGGTTACACCTTGGGCTGCTAACCATAAAGTCGGCAGTTCAGAACCACCAGCCCCTTTGAGAGAAAAAGGCAGGACTTTCTACTCCAATAAAAAAACTACAGTCTTAGAAACCCAAAGTAGTAATTCTACCCTGTCCTTTCCTTTGGCATTGCTATGAGTCGATAGCAATTCAATAATAGTGAATTTTGGAGTTTGGTATCATTACTCTGTTAAATACCTGAACTCATTTTGAGGTTGTACATGGATTCCTCTAGCAAGACATTATTTCCTATTTGCCCACTATATTACATATGCTTGTAGCTGTAGACACATAAAGGGAATTGGAAACAAAATTGAACTGCATTACTTGGAAGCTTATTTAGTCATGCTATGTGCTATGGGGCAATGCCCGGCACATGTGTTATAGTATTAGAGATTAAATACCCAATAAGAAAAAAAAAGAAAAGAAAAAGAAAACTTGAACACATGAACGCATCTTATATGTGTGTGCTACTAACAGGCTCAAACTTAACAATTGTGGTGATGGCCGGGGACCAAGCAGTGTGAAGGAGAGGGTCACTATGAGCTGCACCAGACTCAAAGACCTTCTCAACAGCTAACAAGAATCCATGGTACTTCAGAAGAGGGGAGGTTGGACCAAGTTACTTTAGCGTTCTTAGTCAGGGGAAGCTTGATAAAGAGCTTGGGTGAGTATATTCTTTCTGTAACAAATATATTCTTCCAAAAGAAATAATCTTCTAAAGAATAACCAGTAAAAGTCACTGCCTCCTAAGAATTTAATTTATTTTTGAATTATCTTGCAGATTGTTAAAATTTTTAAGGAAAGAAATTAAAAATAAAGCACTAGATTATCTCTGTTGTTGTTAGGTGTCATCTATCTAGTTGCAGCTCATAGAGACCCCTGTGCAAAAAAACAATCATTCTTATAAAGAAGTTTGAGCCCACGGTTGCTTCTGCTTATTAGATTTTTGCAACTGACAGTGCTATCCTTGGGACTTTCAGTGGCTGATTCCTCAAAAGTGGACAGTGGTCATTCTCTTTGTGTGACCTGGCTGGTGTTTGAAAAAGCATTGTGGCATAATGCCCAGCATCACAGCAACACACAAGCCCCCCGAGTCTGACAAACTGACTTTGGACATGGCTTCATTATTCACAATGATTGCACCAAAGAACATATGATACCTAGATAGTGTTGTTTCAGTTAAAATCATGAATTGTTGCTCATCTATGAATGAATAACTATGTAGATTGTGTTTGCTATTGTCGCTGTTCAGTTGGTACTTTTTAATCTTCATTCATGTAAACATTCCAAACAATACTAAAAAATTTCTTCATAAGTGCTTTGAAAACCCAATTAAACCAGGTGTACAAATTATTTATATAAAACTTATGAAAAAGAAAGAATACAGTTATTACCAATCTACTGTGACACTTTCCAAACATACTTAAAAGCTTAACTCTTATAGATTTACATAGCTTGGGAATTGTCAGAGGGTTTATAATTTTGGGGGTTTTTTTTGAGGCTTTATAATTTTAATGTATAAATATTAATTTTTCATATGTTTATTTAGACTATTATCTTTAAAACTATTTATTAGGATTTTACAAGGAACTGTGAACAAAAATAATGTCTTCTCTCTGGAATTTGCAGTGGCAGAGAGGGACAATAACTTGAATTACATTGTTGTCTGTGATAGAATCATGGGTGTCCACAAGGAAATTCAGTCGATACAATTCTTCTTAAAATTTATGCACCAACCAATAAATCTGGTGATGAAGTAACTGAAGAACTCTATCAGTATCTTCCATCTACAATTGATCAAACACAATATCAAGATGCATTGACAATTATTGATGATAGTTCAAAAGCTGGAAACGCAGAGTAAGGAACAGCAGGTGGAAAAGAGAGTCGTAGTGGAAGAAATGAAGCTGGAGAGCCCATGATTGAATTTTGAAAGAACAATGAATTCATCATAAATACTTATTTTTCAACAACCCCCAAAATAACAATACACATGGACTTCTTGATATGGAATATGAAAGTTAAGTTGACTACATCTGTGAGAAGAGGGGGTAGAGAAGCTCAATACCAGCAACGAAAACCAGACTAGCAGCTGACTAGAACAGACTAGGTGGAAGTTGAAGAAAATTGAAATAAGTCCAGGAGAGACAAAAAGGACATCTTTTGCCTGAATTTTGAGAATCGCTTAAGAACAGATGTGATGTATTAAACCAAATGACAGAAAATCCGATGAACTGTGGATAGACGTTAAAAAGCATGAATCATGAAGAAAACGAAAGGTCATTAAAAGACAGGGAAGAAAGAGAAAGATCAAAGGGTATTATTAATTGTGCAAGTATGTGGATCATAATAAACTCTGGATATCTTTGAGGACAATGGGAATTCCAGAACACTTCATTGCGCTCATGTGAAACCTGTACATATCTGAAGAAAGGGTTGTGCAAACAGAACAAGAGAACACTGCGTGGTGTAAAATCAAGAAGGATGTGTGTCAGGGTTGCATCTTCTCACTACTCTTAGTCAATTGGTATGTTAAACAAATAAGCAGGGAAGCTGGATTACATGAAGACAAACTTGCCATCCGGATCAGAGAAAGGCTTATTTCACAACTTGTAATATGCAAATGGCACTACCCTGCTAAAAGTAAGCTTGTCATGATTGCCCCTTGCAGTGTGGATTACATTCGAGAGCAAAGTCAATAAAAATCCTCACACATCATGATATACCAAGAAAAGATTGACGTTGTCAGGGATTTCCTCATGCTTGGATTAACACCCTATGTGTATGGAAATACCACTCAATAAATCAATTGCCTGAGGTATATCTGCTGCACAAGACCTCTTTGCAGTGTTGAAAAACAAGAAGGTTCCATTGAGGGCTGAGATGTGCATAACCCAAGCCATGATACTTTCAGTTGCCTCCTAAGCTTGTCAAAGAAAAGTCAATGCATTTGTACTATGTTGCCGGCCAGGAACACTGAAAGTACCGCAGACTGCCAAAAGAATGAACAGATCAGTCTTGGCAGAAGTACAGTGATAATGCTCCATAGAGGCAAGAATGGTGAGACTTGGTCTCATTTACTTTAAACATCTTGGCAGGGGACCAGTCCCTGGAGAAAGATATCAATCGTGCTGGGTCAAGTGGCGAGGTGGTGAAAGAAAAGGAAGGCCCTCAATGAAATCGATCGACACATTGTCTCCTAGAGAGGACTCAAACGTGGCAAAGGGGTGAAGAGGATGCAGGGCCTGGCAGTGTTCCTTTCCATGTTACATAGGGTCGCTGTGACTTGCTGGTCAACTGACAACCATAGCAGTTATGGCAGAAGCTTGTGCTGCTTGTATCATTCATTCAGGAAGGACTTTCCTCGTTGTGGACAGTGTGTTTGTTAATGAATCAACAACATACATTGCATCAGATGCATCTCAACCAAAACATAAAGCAAGGTGATTGATTGATTAGTTGACAAAAAATATTGCGGCCAGAGGCACACAGAAAATTATACATATGTCATGTAGGAAGAATGTCTTGTATTTGTGAACAAGTTGTTTCCCACAACTTTATGTAATTTGGGGCCTTTTGTCACCACAACTTCTTCATGCTTACTATTTTAGAAGTTAGTTCTGATGTGCCTCGGTTTCTACTCCGTAGAAAGTTACACAGAAGGCATGCTGACTATGCTAGCTAGTTATAGATAAAGATAACTTTGAGATGGAGATGTCCAACAGTTATAAGAATAGCAGCAATTTCTGTCTACGTAAAGTCTACTTCTAAGCTCTCCATTTTTTCATGTTGTCATTTTTGTTAGTCACCCCACGTGCAGAGTGGGACTACATAGTAGGGTTTCCTAGCAGATTGCCTGCTCTTCCTCCCATGGAGACATTTCAATCAACCATTAAGTTCTTAGCTGTTGTACTGATACTACATAAGAATTAAAGAGAAATCGATAGAAAAGCCATGCATCTGAGAGTCATGCAGCGACCATAAATTTGCTAATCTAATCTTATGTGTTGGGCCAAAATATGACACATGTTAGTTTTTTGGAGTTTCCAGACATGGAAAGACAACCGTCAAGGCTAAGTGAGACTGTAAATTAAAATTGGTCAAACAGTGGAGATATGATAATGCCTACGAATACCATGAAAATATCAGGTTTATATGTTAATTGCATGATCTACTTCTAAATAAGTTACGTGTGAATCCAAGACATCTCAAATGCCCCTTCATTGGTTTACTCCGATAAATCACCACATAGACATCTTCAATATTATAGGTCTGAACTGTCAACTCATTTCTAAATCTGAACCAGAAATGTGTTTGGAGAACATGGAATCTAAACAGTGGAAGTCAAATATCTCCAGTGGTAGTGTTATTGCATGGAGTGTGATGGATTCACTTGGTGAGGGGTACAGTGTTATCACCAAGACTAAGAGTATTCTGTGAGCTATAGTTCTTTGATCTCTCTCTTAGGCAAGAAGTAGCATGGCATAAAATAATACTCAAAAGTCTTTGAAATGTGATGGCTATATCTCGATCGCCTTACACATGCTCACATGGTTGCCACCCATATTTCTCTTCGTGTCCTCTTCTTTATCTGATCAACACTTCTTCCCATTAACGTTTCATGTTATACTGTGTTTAATACAGTTAATCAGTTTGTTGTCAAATACCACTGGCCAATGGGAGACTTTGTATTTCATGTTGGTTTTCATTCCTCATTTTGGTGTTTTATTTATTTTGGAGGGGTGAGTAGGTTGCTCTGTAGTTTAAAGTTTGTTATACAAGCACCAGCTGTTACTTATTGAACATCTACTGTGATAGGTATTATACCTCTTACCTGTCAAATGGTACAGAGTTGTTCCACTAAAAGTCTTCAAGGGTAGATATCCTATTTTTTTAACAGAAATTGAGATGTAGCACTTGTGACACACAGCAAACTAGCAGCAGAATCATTATTTTAATACATAGCTGTCTCATAACATAGTTCTTATTTCCCCTAACTGTGCTTTTTTAAAAAAAATGAGACTCTGGTGACAGAACTAGAATTTTTTTTCTTTTGAAATTTCTAAGAAAATTAATGCATAGTAAATGCCACACTGAGGAGAGCCATGTCTTTAAAAGTAAATGTTAAATTAAAAAATTAGTCATAAATATATCAAGGGAGTAGAAATAATGTTCTGTCTCACAGTCCTCTGGTCTAGAATCAGAATGAAAGACTCAGCACACCCCTCTGTTTATCTAGAAAAAATGTACAGCTTTTGCAAGATCCAATCAAGTGAATCAAATGAGATTATTTTTATAAAATATTTTAACATTTCTTTTTCTATATAAAATTTTACATGATTGCAATTATTTTTTATTTAGATAAACACATTTGCCACTTAAGTTTGGCCTCTGACTTTATTCTGATTCAGAATCAAGTTTAAAAAACAACTTAAATTCATGCTCAATTATTCAAGTCCATTGTCTTTTAAACCTGTGTTCCTCAAAACAAAATTTGTTTGTGTGTTTCTTTATTTAAGAATTCTAGGGAGGAATTAATATGATCTGAGGATCAATATAAATAGTCTTTCGATACTTTAAAAATGGAATTGAAATATTTTTACTTTCTCACCATTTTTTACTCTCTTGCAACTTTAATGTGGAATCGAATGCCCAAATTAGATGATCTTGCAAGGAAAGTGCATTCTCATATTTTTCAAAATTACTAGTGATTGCAACATTTATTAATTTTTTAATGTTTTAAGTGAACATTGATGTTTTCAATTGCTTTGAGGCTTGCTGTAAACTCATCTTTTACATTTCACAGAGCCCTTCCTTTTAAAAAGAAAGGAAATTTGTTATAGCAATCATTTATTTATTTTGTTTATTTTTCATGAAGGAAATCTTAGGTCTCCTCCACCCTCTTTTTCTTTCAAGTGCCAACAGGATTTGCTATTCAAAGATGTTCTACCTTCAATAAAGTCTATGAAAGTGTAAAACTAGATGGGTATTTTTCTTTCCTTTAAAATGGAAGGGTCTTTCATTATGCAGTGTTCTTAGGTGAATCCTCTTGTTTAAAAAGCCAGAATACAAGAGAGTGCTATATGAGTGTATTATTCTCCCAACAAACAAGCACTGTTCTGTTGCTACCTGCTTGGCCATTGTTTCTGATTGTGTGTGCTTTGCGGTGGTATTTGGATGGTTTCCTGCTCTCTGCCAGCACAAAAAGGCATTTCTGTTACAATGGCCCCTAACCACACAATGACGGCATTAAGGATTTATGTGGAGGTTTCATTATTTTCTCCTCTTTTGTTCCTTCCAGGATGTCTTCCAAGCGGCCAGCCTCTCCGTATGGGGAAGCAGATGGAGAGGTAGCCATGGTGACAAGCAGACAGAAAGTGGAAGAAGAGGAGAGTGACGGGCTCCCAGCCTTTCACCTTCCCTTGCATGTGAGTTTTCCCAATAAGCCTCACTCTGAGGAATTTCAGCCAGTTTCTCTGCTGACGCAAGAGTCTTCTGGCCATAGGACTCCCTCTTCTCAGCACAGTACAATGGTAGGTTTCTCATGGTCTCTTGTGCCTACACTCTTTTGGACAGTCTACCCTTCTGAGAGTTTAGCTTCAGCCATTTGCCTTATAATCATTATCTGCTGAGGAGTCAAATGCAAAATTCGCCCTCTATCATCTTAGAATGATTTATAAATAAATTGATACCATATAGGATACAGTATTTTTTTCACCGCCCTCTTCCTATTTTTTTTTAGAATTCTGTTTTTGAAACATATTGCAATATAATTTGAAGAGCAAGCTCTATGAAATAAAAGGATAATGTTAAAATAGCACATTTAAAATTTGTCAGAATGAAAGTTAGACATTGTAAAATTTTTCATAAAAGGTTTTATTTAGATGCAATGAAAATAACATAGTTTGAATATTTCTCCCATGACAAATATTTGCCTACCTTTCTTTCTGCCCATATTTGATTGGAGTTTTCCATACAGTATTTGGAATTTTGCAGAAAATTTCTTTCTTTGAACCTCAGGTTTTCTAATGAAAGAGTACTGATTGCTAACTCTATCCCATTCACCCTAATATTTTGGAAAGTCAGAAATTTCCTGGTGCACCTTGTTCTGGAAGGAAACCCTCCTTGCATAATGGTTACTCATTGTGCGGCTAGCCACAAGGTCAGCTGTTCGAAACCATCAAGGAAAAAGAGGAGGCTTTATCTTTCTATAGCACATTAGTCTTGGATCCCACAGAAACATATCTACCTTAATGCATGTAGAAAATTTAATAAGAATATTAATAAAATTGTTCTAATATGCAACTTGGTAAAATTGGTATGGTATGGCCCCTCTCCCTCAAATATAGATCACTGCAGATTATGAGGGAGCTGTGACTTCC